>JAUBNR010332113.1:0-11144 GCA_032353675.1 Desmognathus balsameus
CACCCAGGGAGCACCCTAACCCCTATTTAACACACACACACGCCCAGCCTAGGGGTCCATTTGGCCCCTAGCTGGCGGAAAAAAAGAAAAGTCCACACACTCCAGACAGACTGTCCTCACAGGAGAGTATTGGGAGGGAGAGGGGCAGGGCCGGCCCCAGCTATACCAGCGCCCTTGTGCGAGAACAGATTTGGTGCGCATCTCCACCATCTGTCATTATTTTAATGACAGCTGGCGTGGCGCCCTTTGTTTACTTTTGGGAACAGTGAGGCACCATTCGATCCCCTCTCGAGCCAGCCCTGGAGAGGGGAGGGTGTGGGCCACAGCATCATGTGTTACTGCAAGTACACTTTTGTCCCTTCAGTTGTGAAGGTTTTTTTAATTTTTACTATGTATGCGGTGATTAGGGACTTCTACTTTTTTTGTTGCGAATTCTTGTTTGTTGGTTTTGTGTGGCGTGTGTTCTTGTTTTTATTTTTTAGTTTTCTCCCTTTTAGCATCACGAAGTGGCATCAAAACAATAATACTATTGAAGATGCCTGAAAAAATGGACTTTGAATGCAGCCAATGTATTCAGAGTCCTATCATGGTGGTTCACAGGCATTAAACAAACAGCATCCCTCCACCTGTCTACCCTTCTGGAACGTTTGTTTTTACTTTGTTTTTCCTTTACTCTTTTTCCTCTTTCCTTGCAAGAGTCCTTCATAGTCGTTGTGCTTCTCTCCCACTTTACTCACTACCCCCGCAAATGTCACTCTAGCCCACAGCCACCTCCAGCCACCTCTGCGATTATCACTTCTGCCTGCAGCCCTCGCCAGAAACCCACACCTTCTAGCATCACTCCCACCCAGGGCCACTCATCAGTACCCCTTCCGAGAACATCACTCTTAGCTGCTAGCTCATCCGCCCATGCACATCATCTTCCAGCACAGACCACATCTGCTGCTTATTCAAAAAACCAACACCCCAATTCTAGTTCCTTCCTCTATTACTACCAGCACACCCCCAGCACCGCAACCTTGCCTCATACTTCACCTCTACATTTGCCACCCACCCCATACCTTTCCCCAAAACCTCACCTCAACAACCCCCTCCCACCCAATACCTCACATCAGCACCCCCACCTGCCAATGTCTCACTGCACCCCACTAACTAGCTGCCTGCCATTGACACCACATCTGCCACCTCATCAAAACACTACAACACCCATATCTCATTTGACCACCTTCCACTCACCCATGTCTCGACACAACACTCTCCCATGTCGCATGTCATTAGCCTCCCATTGTCACAGTACCACCACGCCTCACATCACCATAGGTGTGGTTAGGGAAAATAGGGGTGCTAAAGTCCTGAGTGTCCTGGCAAGCACCCCAAAATGAAATTACACTCTACACTTTAGAAATCTTAACGGCACACAAATGGGAGCAAAAAAGTGCTTTTAAACTTTGATTTATTTCCAGGAGATTGGGCTGTAGATCTGAGGCTCTTGAAAATCTGGAAACGCCCCTGAAGGGGGCTGTACACCCGAGTGTCCTGGCAATATTTCTGAATGAAAAGAATGGAAATTGTGTTCTGCACTGCTGTATTCCCAACAGCATGCATATGGGAGAAATAAAAGTGCTTTTGAATGTTCATTTATTCTCGGCAGACTCAGCTGTAACCCGAGACTCTTGGAGACCTAGAAACGCTCCTGCAAATCACCACCTCCCACCCACCAATGTCACCGCCCCATCCATGTTTCACCTCTCCACTCCCCACCCACCTATGATCACCCCACCCTCAGAAAACATATCATTTGCCACTGCTGTTTTTTGTGATGGAGGAGTTTCTGCAGGCTTTGTCTTAATCATTTTATGTATTTGTGCAGCCCTACCACTACTTCTGCAATAACAATAGTTACTCATTCTTTCATTAAATACTTGGTTTGTGGGGCTGTGGCACAGGCCAAATGAGGGCCTACCATGGGTAACTTTTGAAGAGCATGTTTGCCTCAATTATCTTGTCAAATTTGCAGTACTCCTTCCCCACTCCTCCACCACCACCAGCCAGGCACTGCTTGTCCACTCTCCACCCCTCGCCCCTTCAGTTATTTTCTTGCAGTACTCAGTCCAAGTCTTAGCTAATTTTAGACTACAATTTGATCAAAGTAAAAAAAAAAAAAAAATGGCATTACTTTCCTGAGTTTGTATTTTTGTAGATGCACTTAATGCAGTAACAGCCAGTAAACCCAACATATGTGCACTCAGAAGTTCACATTTCTAACCGATAGTGCTGCCCATCGGCATTGGTATTGTTAGATCTCTCCGCCGCCTTTGATACCATAGACCATGCCATCCTTCTCGATCGCCTGCCGTCAGTCACCGGAGTCACGAACACATGCACACCTGTTTCCCCATGCACACCTGCGTCCAACAGGTGTGCATGGGGAAACATGGGCGGCCCGAAGGGCCTCCATCTGTGAGGTTCCCCAGGGGCCTGCCCTATCCCCATTGTAATTTAACATCTACATGTGCCCTCTGGCTCACTTACTGGAGCAAGTCGGTGTTAAATTTCAAATGTACGCCGATGATATCCAACTAGTGGTGGATCTAGGGGATGGGCAGGTTGTCGGGCAGTTAATCACTGGCCTTTAGTTGGTGCAGTCCTGGATGGGGGCCAAATGGCTACGACTTAATGAACAAAAGACCGAGGTCCTCATCCTGGGCAAAGAGTCACTAAGAGGGCCACCAGTGGTCCCCTGGCCTCATTCCTTTGGGCGTTAACCTGCTCTGGCTATACCCGCAAAGAGTCTAGGGGTGTAGTTTGGTGGTTCAGGGTCAGCAGAAACCCATGCCAAAAAGGTGGTGACCTCACCCACCACCAGCTGAATAGTATGGTGCCAATGTTGCTTTTCCTGGCCCCGGACCATCAGGGCCAGGAGGGGAACCTGTGTTAGTCTTTAGTCTTATCTAAGGTATGTTATTGTGACACCATCTTTACTGGGCTGACCAAGAAAGGCAGGGAAGGGGTGAGGAGACTGCAGTACAAAGCTGTGCGCATGGTCATCGGGTTGTGCAAATTCGATCATGTGTCCAATGCCAGGAGACGACTGGGGTGGCTCACCATCGAAGACCAGGTTAAGCTCAAAGGGCTATGCATTGTCTGGAGAGCGTTACATGGCATTGGCCCGGTTTACTTACAGACGAGATTTAGCTTGGCCATCCCCAGACATGACCCTTGACCATTTCACCAAGGTCAGATTAGGATTGCCCATTTTAACAAACAAAGAGCTGCAGGCATTGCACTCTCCAGAATGGGCACAACTTGGTGGAATCAACTCCCCACACAACTATGGCTGGAGCACTCATTGCAGTTTCAAACCTCGGGTGAAAGCTCTTTCTTGCGGCAGAAACAGTGAGAGCCTTCTCCATCTTCCCCCTAGATGCCTCGCCAGGGCTCTGTTGAGGGCAGTTGGGGTATGCAGTAATTGTTCTGTAAAGTGAGTGTTTTTAGGGGTTTATGGTTGGGGGTGGCTTTTTGCTTGAGGGGGTGTTTTCTGATTTTTGATTATGTATTGTTCTTTGTCGATTGTTTTGTTGGTTTGTATGATTTGGCACTGCAAAGCCAGTAGGCAGTTGTGCGTGATAATTAAATTATTTTTCATTTCATTTCTATTCCCCCAGGTGAGGCGGTAGGTTGGTGGGTTGGTGCAAGTGATCAATGGGTTAGTGAAGGCATTGGTCGAAGGGGTAAAGGCAGACAATGACTGGTATGGGGTAATTCAGTGGATGGGTGCGTGAGGAGAGGTAGAAAGTGGTTGGATGGAGTGAGACAGTAGGTGAGATGTGGGTGGTGTGCGGTGAGACAAAGGGTGGGTGTGTATGTCAGCCGAAATGGTAGGTGGGTGGAATGAGATGAGAAAATAGGTGGGTGATTGTGGTGTGGGGAGACAATGAGTGAGTGAGTGGATAGGTGGGTACATGCCTCTGTTTTGGGTAGACTGTAAATGGTACGTTGTAGATGGGTGGATTGAGCTGAGACAGTGCGTAGGGGAGGCAGTTTAAGTGATAGAGTGTAGGTGAAATCAGGTGTAAAAGAGTATGTGAGACGGTGGGGTGAATTCAGGCAGAGGGTAGGTGAATGGTTATTGTGAGGTAACACTAGACATTTGGTGAGACAGTGAGTGGGATGGTGGCAGCAAGGCAGCAGGTTGGTGGAGGCTAGACTGTTGGTGGGTGGGATCTAGCAAGGCACTGAATTAGTGGGTGGGGCTAGATGAAGCAATAGGTAAGTGGGTAAGGCAGGCAAGGCAGTAGGTTGATGGGTTTGTAAGATCTTTTACAAAAGATTTATTTAATTTTTTGCAGAAAAATACCACTTTCACAAAATTATCTTTAAGGAAGCACCCCAAACAACCCTTGGCAAGGATGTGCTCGCTCTGCGCTTACTACACACTTTGAAAGATGTATACTTATGGGCTCATTTAGAGTGTGACAGACCACCTGGTCTGCCACACTTTGCCGGTGGTCAGCTGTCCGCCTTTAAAGGCGGAACGCCCACTAATTTAAACTTAGCACTGCCGGCAGGATTCCTACCGGAGGTGGAACAGCTCTCTGCTGATAGACCCCTGGCGGATAGAGCTAAAGCAGGCCACTGCTGATATGGTGGTGGCCCCACTAATTGTCACATAGGCAGCGGCCTATGTGCCGTGACTTTGACAGGCGCTGTGCACCCACCTTCATTAAGGTGGTGGTGGCCACCTCAATAACGACATTGAAGGCATGTTAGACTTCTGGGGTGTCCAAAGAAAGTGATGAAAGTTGGACTTCCCTTTCCCCCACTCTGCCAGTAGGACTGATAGAGAGAGAAAAAGGGGGTCCACAAGGACCAGCATGGAACCTTGTCAGTCTGCACCTGCAAAACACAGAAGAGAAAGAAAGAGAGGGTTAACGGACTGACTAAAGAAAGGATAGGTGAAATATAAATTACAGGTTGAAATAATGCTCACCAAATGCGGGTACGACTGGATGTATAGAAGAGAGAACTATGTTGGAGTTCTCTGATATACGGTGATGATGGTTACCGTATTGAATAGGGTTGGAGTAGTCCCCAGTGACTTGAAAGGTTGAGGTTATAGTGTGCAAGGGCCAGAGGCAGAAGCAATCTGTTACACAGGCTAAGGTTCAATACCACAGCGCCGTAAAGCCACAGTACTGTGGCCGGGGCGCAATACAAGTATCTTTTAAAATAACATAACATAACAAACAGTCAAGGAACAAAGACAGTGGAAAAAACCAAAGCCAAACCAGTATGCAAGCCGAGTTGTCGATAACCATGCGGATAATAAACAAAGGCACAGGGGCGAGACAGAAGCAGGTCAGTAAGAAGGCAATAAGGGTCCTGGTACACAGAGTCAAAGTGAAAAAAGGGCGAGGCAAGGAAGAATAGTCAAACCAGTCCGGGTCCAGAGCAGGAATCCGAGTAAGCATACAAAGCACAGGTCACAATTCCGAAGTCCCGCTCGTTGTTAGCAAGCGTCGTACTGAACTCCGCGTCTTCCTTATAAGGGCTATATTCAATAGCATAGAAAGAGGACTGTGAGGTAGGCGGCCATGATGCTAGAGAATACGTGCGCTAACTGCGTAACTCACTGTAAACAACATTGCACTCGGTGTTCAAGCCCGAAACCGGGCCACCTTACCGGCATAAACCACGCTGCAATTTCTGCCAGTTATATCTTTGCCTAAATGACCAACCACTACTCTGGTTGCATGTGACAGAATCCTGACGGGGCACGGGGGCAGCCCAGCATGCAGATTACTAGTGTGCTGGGCTTCCCCTGAGTCCTCTCTGCCACTATTCGTTTATGTTTTTTTTTTAAATCCAATTTTCCTCCTCCTCCACCCCACACCTGCTCTGTCAGTGCTCTGCTGTCCCCTGCGGAACAGCGGACACATGGCAGTGCTGAGATTCCCGCCCTAGGGCCATAACATTGGCCCTATCGCAGGGCCTCTCTGCCATGTGTCCGCTGTCCCTCAGGGGACAACTAAAAAATTGCCAGGTATTTTGTCCGCCACTGGATGTTGTGCAACAGGGCACCCACCTGCGGGTGCCCCGTCCCACTCAAAATAAGGCTCTTATATACCGCATTTTGAAAAATGTTGCCCCGAAACCCCTTTGAAAAATTTCCTGTGGATGCCGATGAACTCCAGAACAGTCTCCACTACCTTTCTTCCACCTAACTTTTTAAAAGGAGATAACACAATGTGCTGCACACACTACCTGCATCTGCTTGAACCCCCCACAAAATATCCATGGAGAAATCATACTTGCTCTGTGGTCTGCTGCTGTATTTTTCAAAACAAATTGAAATACTGACTGTAGAAAAACCCCAAAACAGAATGAACAAAAATACTACAGATGCCCAACAGCCAAATCATTATTCCCAACAAAACAAATTGAAAATCCAGACGACTGTACTCTCGTTGCGGCAGCCCTCCCCTATGCCTTCCCCTTCTTCCTCCTTCCAATGCTGCTGTATGTCTGCCTCCACTATACACTATCCCTTCCCTTCAAACAAGCATTGGCCAATGCCATTAGTTTTTGGCTTGTAGTTGTTAGGGGGGTGAGTCAGGGGGTGATGGGGTGAGCCAGTGGGTTTGTGGGGTAGGTGAGGAATCTGTAAAGCAGAGAATTGGCAGTGCAGGAAAGCAGAAGACAGAAGCATTAGTGACACCATTAAGAAAGTAATTAGTTCCAACACCATGCTATCACTATCAAGCTGAGGAAGTAATTGATGGGAATTGGCAAGCTATGAAAACTTCAACGTTCTGAGCACAGACTGCAGAGTTGAGTAAGTAATTGGAGGTAATTTCAAATGTATGATTAAAATGTCTGCCTGCTCCCAGTGTGTTTGATTGCTATGGAAGCTGCCAGTTTTATTTTTCCAATAAAAGATAAGCTGTGAACCTTTCACTTCAAAGGAAGCTGGCCTGTAATTATGTTTGATTGAGTGTTAAAGGAACACTCTATGCCCATATACAACTTAAGTGTATTGTATTTACTATAGCACCTGGGACGTGCCTGTGCACTTTGCATGACAGTGCATGCCTCTGGACAGAAATAAACGACTTCCAAGTATGCAAGTTTTCCACTCCCCCTGAAATTCTTACAGTGCACTGAATATGGTACTGCAGTATTGTCAGTGTGTCACTGAGTCAGATAGTGTACCACATGGTTCAGTGAAGCTTTCTGCGAGAGCCCACATTCCTTCAGACAATCCATCAGACAGTAATACCCTGTCACCAAATGCTGTTATCTGGGGCTGTACTCCTCACCTTATCTGCTAAAAGCCTGTCCACAAATTGCTTTGTAACCCTGGTTGCTGTATAAAACAGAGCAGCAGAGCTTCTGACCTACCTTGCCTAGTAACAAGCTGCCCTGCAGAACAGTATGCAAATGGTGGAAAACTGTACTTTTAAAAGACAATAACTGTAAAATGAAAAACTTTTGCGTTGATGGGTGGGCAGCATGTCGGGCAAGTCAGGCAAATCCTCAATTTTATTTGCTTTGTGAAGTGGAGCCTTTTTGTCCAGCCCAATTGGGACACTTTTTTAATTTTTTTGTATTTTGGGACACCTTTCTTATATGTGGACCACATTTTCTCAAGTGGACCAATTTTTTTCTTATATGTGGGCCACTTTTTTTCACATGAGGGCCACTTTTTTGTTGGGCCACATTTTCGTATGTGTGACACTTTTTTCCCAGTGCCTACTTATGTGGACCACTTTTTTCCTCATGTGGACCACTTTTTTTCCTCATGTGGACCACTTTTTTTCTCATGTGGACCACTTTTTTTCTCATGTGGACCACTTTTTTTCTCATGTGGACCACTTTTTTTTCTCATGTGGACCACTTTTTTTTTATCATGTGGACCACTTTTTTTTATCATGTGGACCAATTTTTTTGTTATATGTGGGCCACATTTTCGTATGTGTGACCCTTTTTTCCCCAGTGCCTACATATGTGTCCCACTTTTTTTTTCTCATGTGGACCCCTTTTTTACCAATGACTCTCATTTTTTGCTCCTAATCTGACGCTGTGGCCTGGAGGGGCGTTTCAAAGTTTGTATGGTACTCGATGTGCAGCCCACTCTGTCAGGAATAAAGAAATGTTTAAAAACACTTTTATTCCTTCCATTTGCGTGCTAGTGCAATTTCCATTGTTTCTATTCAGAACTTTGCCCTTTTAGCCCCCACTAAGGACGCCTAGGGCCCTTCAATTCATTCTGGCTGCTGCTCGACTGACCCCGCCTCTCCCCCTGCAGCTCTCCGTCTCCTCAGGCCTGCAAAGGTCACGTGAGAGCCACGGGAGCAGCGCTGGAGGCTCGCTCGAGCATACGGATAGGAGGGCTGGCAGCAGGTGAAAGGTGAGTAATTCTCCCTTCATTCCCCCCCACCCCTACCTTCAGAATCCATGCCTCACGCACGCACGCACGCAGGCACACACACACAAACGCACGCACGCAGGCACAAACGCACGCACGCACACACAAGCGCACGCACACACATACAAGCGCGCGGACACACATTGACCCCTCGCCTCTCCCCATGCCCTCTCCCCCCCTGCATTTGGCACATTCCATCAGAGTCAGCTAAGCGGGAATAGGTTGCACCCGCTTAATTGACTCTGAATTCGGCCCCAAGTGTTTTGACAGTGGGGGAGGTAGGGATAGAGTGCCCATCGATGCAAAACTGATCATAGCAACTAGAAAGAGAGGTCAGCTTTTGTCTAGTGCCAACAAGTAGAATCTCAGTTTTGCTATCATTCAGTGCGAGTTGGTTCTGGGCCATCCAGGATTGAATAGATTTAAAAATAGCCTGGACGTCCTCAGAATCACTGGCATAGTCGCCCGACAGGGGTAGGTATAGCTGGGTGTCATCAGCATAGTTTGTATATCCTACCCCCTGTCGGTCCAACATGTCGAAGAGAGGTGTGGTGTACATATTGTAAAGTACAGGGGAGATACAGGATCCCTGAGGTACCCCACACACAAGAGGAGCAGACTTCGATGAATGTGAGCCAGAGAACACCCTAACTGTACGTTCAGACAGAAATGATTTGATCCAGGCTGCTGCGCATGAAGAAAAAGCAAATCTTGTGATTAATCTGTCCACCAATAACTTGTGATCAACCAAGTCAAAAGCCGCGCTTAAATCAAGCAAGAGCAGCAACGCAGGCTTGCCACCATCAATAATATGACACAGATTATCCTTGAGATCTAATAATGCAGATTCTGTGCCGTGATTAGCTCTAAAACCAGATTGACGACTATTGAGAAGCTTGCATGACTCTAGGAATGCAGTGATCTGTAAATAGGCAAGTTTGTCCAAGATCTTCAAAAAGAAGGACACGTTGGTTATTGGCCTAAAATTTGCAGGATCAGTGGGGTCCAAGGTAGGTTTTTTCAGGAGTGGCGAGATCCAAGAGTCTTTAATGCAAGTAGGCACTCTGGCAGTGGCAAAGGAGATATTAACTAGTTTGGTTAGCAAGGGAGCGGGGAGAGTGATGGATTCTTGTATAATGGCCGCATTGCAAGCATCTCCCCTGCAGGATGTAGGTTTCATGCTTAATACAACTTTGGTCAGCAATTCCACCGTAACAGGTTTAAACTGGAAATTTACAGTGTCGAGAATATCCTGAGTATGAGGCAGTGGAGGGACAGGGGCAACAAGCTTTAAAGAGGTGAGTTTAGCATTGATACTCTCCCTATGTTTATCAACTTTTGATAAAAAAGCATCTTGTATACATTGACACTTAAGATCATCTAGTTCAGGGGGGGAGTTGTGGGCCTTACCCTCCAATTCACCAACAATTTTGAATAACTCACGGGAGTCAGAGGAGGCAGTAGAAATGCGAGTATTAAAATATTCACTTTTAGCATGAACTAAGCATTCCTTATATTCCCTAGCCATTTGACGATAGTATAGCCGTGAGGATTCAGAAGGATCATGTTTCCATGCTTTTTCTGTGGCATGTTTTGATTGTCTGGCTTTAACCACTGAATCCGTAAACCACGATTTATCTTTGGTTTCGGGTTTGCATAGTTTGAGTTGTTCTGGAGCTAGCATATCAATTGCCGAATTAACAACAGAGCGTAGTGCATTGGCAATGGAGTCTACATCATCAAGTTGTTCAATATGTGAAAGTTTTGGATGAACAATACTAGCAAATGTTGAGGGAGTAACTTTTTTGAAGTTTCTGGAAAGTTTGGTATATCTTGTATGAATAACTTTATGAGAAAGCCCTGCTAAGGGAAGTGAACACATAATAAAATAATGGTCTGACCAAGGGCATGGAGTAATGGTCATATCCAATATGGGAACATTATGGGTCAGTAACCAGTCAATTGTACGACCGTGGACATGCGTAGCGGACTGGGCATGTTGGGTAAAGTTGCATGAGCTAAAAGTATTAAGAAGGGATACACCCAAAGAATCTTCAGGGCTAATAGCACAATAATTAAAATCGCCAAGTATAATAAAACGAGAACTAGGTTTAAGATGAGGTAAAATGATGGAAAAAAGTTGTTCCTCAAACCCTGGCGCGTCTGGAGGGAGTCTATATACCACCAGACATGTCAGAGAGGAAGTGCAATTAATATTAATCTTGAAAAGAAGTAAATTACAGTTCAATGGACATTCAACCTCTAACACATGAATTTTAAGAGAATCCTTGAAGATAACTGCAACCCCCCCCCAATGGTGGCGGCTCTATCATGCCGAAGAATGGTGTACCCTGGGGGTGTGGCAAGGATCGCAGCTGGGTTGGCAGCAGCATGTAGCCAAGTCTCTGAAATAGCCGGAGTCCTTGGAGTGGGTAAGCCCTGTGCACAGTCTGTGGAAATAGCCTTGATTGTAACGTTAAGACTGACTGTAAGATTGTATCTGAGACCTGAACTGTTTATTTTACTATTGAAACTGTTGCCAATATTGTTGCTAAACTGTGCTGACCCGCTCGTCTGGAATTTGGACGCTGCGTGGTAAAGTAACCATTTCTTTGCTCAACGTGTAACATTTTGTTGAGGCAATAAAACATTGTTGTGTTTTCGAAGAACCCCTTGTTGATCGTATTCATTTTTGTACTCTGGTGCTTCGTCCACG
>JAUBNR010343189.1:0-10944 GCA_032353675.1 Desmognathus balsameus
TGATGACCTTTGCTGATGACACCGCTGTCATTGACCTCACCCCTATTGGCTTGCAAAGGAAGCTTACCGCCCTGGGCGTTTACTGTAAACAAAATCATTTGGTTATCAACATTCATAAAACAAAAGTTCTAGTTTTCAGGAAGAAGCGATTTGCTTTTAACTGGTCCATTGAGGGAACAAAACTTAATTTAGTGCAAGAATACCCATATTTGGGCGTGCTATTTGATGCTGGCCAAGCATGGAAATCGCAGAAAAATTACGTAAAATCCAAGGTGATAGCGTACCAACGTATGATGAACAATTTAAAATTCTCCTTAGGTAATCGTTCCATCTGTCCACTTCGTCAGCTGTTTAATCAGAAGGTTACCCCTTCTATATTATATTGAGCTTCTGTCTGGGGTATGAACCACCTTCCCTTTTTGAAGACTATGGAGGGGAAACTACTAAGATCAATGCTTTCCCTCCTGGGTTCAGTCCCGGTGGAAGCGTTGACCTTGGATTTAGATTTGCTGCCTTGGAGCAGCAACATTTTTTGTTCAACTGTGCAATTTTATAAGAAACTGTTATCTTCTCTTCCAACATCCTTGGCCTGTGCGGCTCTACTGGAAGCACATGCTTTATCTCTTGTGCCTTACATCAACTATTTAGAGCAGTTCTCACGTATGGAACTTGAAGAGTCTACTTTGGAATTCTTGCAGGCTGGATCTATTCCCCCGGCAGTGTTCAAAAGTATGGTCCATGCTCACAAAGTAGAACTTGATTTGGATTATTGCAGATCAAAATCGACGTTGACTGATTTTTGTCAATTAAAAACAGAGCCTGGCCTTGAGAGGTTCTTCTTAATATCGGAATCCAATACAGTCTTACGCACTTTACTTTTCGTGCAGTACGGAACACTGCCGGTGGATAATTTCCTCCTAGCAAGATCAAACATTCCCAAAGCCCTTCGTTGGTGTCGCTTCTGCATCAACAGAATCGACTCCATTCCCCACTTTTTGTTTGAATGTCCTTTTTTAGATGCTCCTAGAGCGAGATGGGGGCTTTGTGGTATATCTGTCTCTACACTCTTTCTGAATGAGGATTTTGCAACTTTTGTAAAGCTTCACTGCTTCGTTAAAGAAGCATTTATTATGCGTGGGACAAAACTCTGAGATAAGCATTCCGGGAACTAAGAATGCATTTGTTGCTTAGATTTGTCACATTTTTATTTCATCCACCTGTTTTTATTAATTTTATTACTTTTACTTTGTTTTAATTATGAATTGTTTTATGAGTTGTAAGCAAGGAAGTCTGCGGTTCCTGATTTTTGTATTGTTTTTGTTTATCTTGGAGCTTAAGTGCTAATAAAGATTATTTTTACTTAAATATGCTTCTTGCAGAGTGTCCCTTCCACCTTTATTACTTACTAATGCTAACCCATTATAACAATGTCAAAGATGTTTGGTAGCAGAGAATGCAAATTATATGAAGGATGTTGGGTAGCAAATAATGCTAACAATATAAACGTATGATGAGGGGTATCAAGGACGCCAAAAGTACAAGTGACTTTTGGGTAAGAATGTTTAACAATGATGGCAAAAAATATAAACGAATTTGGTCTAAAAATATTTAACAAGATATAATGATTCAAAGGAGACCTGGTAAAAAAAAAATTTTTGAGCAAAGATGCTAATAATATAAATAGCGTTGTTTTTAAAGATGTTCAACTTGCTGTAATGTACTATTGCAGGGAAGATAATGTCACGCAACACAAGATATTTCAATGGAATGGCACAACTTTAATAGCATTAAACTAGCACGGGAACAAAAAAATAAATTTAGTAGGAAAGTGCACAAACAGAGAAAATAACGGAAGGGGCAGAAAAGTAAGGGCATGTCTTCTAAAATGATGCCAATTTAAGGTGCAAAGGTTTAGGCCTTCCTTACCTATCCAGTTGGAGGATAGGTTTGAGAGGATTAGCAACGAACCTAAGGGTTGTATCTTAGTTGCTCCAGTGCCAAGTCCAACACTCCTGGAATGTTGACAGTGGAACGTTCTACACGAACGGTTCCAAATGTCATTAGGGAGCTGGCACTGGGCTGTTGTGGATGTATAATCTGTAAGCCGAATAAACTACTCAACTCGCCTGAAGAGGGCTTGAAGTTTAAGTTTAACGATTTCAAGTGCGCAAGCCCATGGGCCTCAGCACACCAACCAGCGGCGACACAGCAGGAAACGCAAAGCAGCAAAACATCACAACATGGGTAGACAAGTCATATTCTTAGCTCATGTAATATCAAATAGCCAGGTCTTAAGTGCTATTTGATATTTGAACATCGTTATTTCAACGGGCGATGAGGAGAAGAACACCTGACGCTGTGCAGGTGCTTGATAAAGAGGTAGCGCCGCGCGGAATTCTACTCCAGCAATAGCCTAGGCCTCTTTGGATCTCCTGGTTCGGCAGGCCCTGCGTCGCGCCGGCTGGTGGAGAGGAGCTCCCGACGCGGACCTGGTGCCCGATTGATACGTGCGGCACCTGGTTAGGCCAGGCGTGCTGTGCGTTGTCCCGTTTGTCGAGAGGAACGTTGGTGCACGACCGACGCTGTGTAGCATCCTCCGGACCTATGAGGCTGGGCTGTTCCCCGACGGTGCGTCAGGCGAACCTCTTGTGCCTCCCTTTGGCCCTGGCTCTACACGGAGGGGGGAGGAGCCCAGATTTGGTGTCCGCCTCGGTGCGGCATTCGCATGGTGCACTGTCACCGCCTTGGGCCCGTGGATCTGGTGAGGCGGAGGAGCTCTATCCACATCGGCGCTCGCGTGTGGACTATTCAAATTTAACCGCCCTATGTGTGCGTCACATGGCGTGCTGCATTTGCGCGTCACATGGTGTGCTGCCGTCACGTGTGACTGTGCGGCCGGCGCCTTGCGGCAGGAGCGCCGGTGCAGCGGCATCTCTCCACGGTGGCGGGCCAGCAGTGTCCCTGAACCCCACCACCAGAAACTCCGCAGCCCGTAACACAAGGGTTCGGCTGCGCTGAGACTGCAGCCTGGCCTCCATTGGGCAACTACGGCCCTGAACAGCAGGACGTGCTAAGGTACCTTTCTTGTTATGGTGAATATCAGCTGAACTACAGGCAAAACTGATTTATGTGCAATACGAAATTGCAACCAATCTGAACTCGATGCAATACTGGACTGCAAATCGTAAAGGTCTGCAGGCAATACTGAACCGCGTGCAATACTGAAACTCGGCTTACACTTTCTTTCTTCTTGCATTTTTCTGCATCATTCTTCAAGTTTGACCACCATCTCCTTGAGTCATGGCTGATCTGGGCATGGAACGCCCCACGCCCTTCCGGTCCATGGCAGGTGAACCAAAAATGCTATGGAAGGAGTGGAAGCCGTTGTTCGACAGCAATCTCCTGGCAATTGGCGGTGAGGACTTCTCACTGCACAGAAAAAAAGCTGTCCTCCTGAACTGCCTGGGCGAAGCAGGCAGGCGTGTCTTTCAATCGCTCCCTGAGATTCCTCTGGGCCGTGGAAAAGGGGATGCCAGAGACGTGTTTCAACAGGCAACCCTTATGCTGGAAAAGAACTTTGATCTAGCCGTCAACGTCGTAATTGAGAGACACAGGTTCTTCTCCAGACTGCAAGGCAAAGATGAAGATTTCAGCTCGTTCCTGTCAGCCTTAAGGAACTTGTCCAAACGATGCAAATTCGACACGTTGTGCGACAGCCTCATCAGGGACCAGATTGTCCGCTGTGGGAAGGACAAGGAAGTCAAGGAAAAGCTTTTGTCTGTCAAAAACTTGGATCTTGTCAAAACAATCGCCATAGTCCGATCTGTGGAAGAATCCGTGCAAGGAGCTTTAGAACTGGACCCTGACAAGAAGAGGGACTTTTCAGCTGTGCAGGCCAACCCCGCAACACCAGCCAAAATGAACTCGGATTCAAAGGCTGCCGAAGGCGCACAAATGAAATCTATTATATGTTTTAGATGTGGAAACAAAGGGTATATGGCCAATTTTCCTGCATGCCCCACTAGAGGGAAGCAGTGTAACAAGTGTAAGCGGTGGGGCCATTTTCCCAAGATGTGTAGTGCCAAGGGGACCGCCCAAGGGCCTGTGAGGCAGGTGGAATGTGAACAACTCGATCCCGGTGAGCAGGAGGTGCTGAAGTGCAACTGCATTGCTTTGTGTGAAATAGAATCCCCTAGAGTCTGCCTCCAGATTTCTAAAATAGTCACACGGGCCTTCATGTAATGTGAGCATAGATGGCACCCAAATAGAGATGCTGGTTGACTCTGGGTCAGCCTACACCCTAGTGGAGAAGGCTGTACTTCAAAATATGTTCAGGAAAAAAACTCTCTGACCTCTCTTGCTCCCACATCAGGCCAACAGTATATGGTGGAATCGGCCTTGGAGTTCTTGGCAAGTGGACCGCTAGATTTGCTTTCCAAGGGCGGGAGATTTCCGGTGAGGTCCATGTAGTCGAGAAAGGGGACACCCTCTTGGGGTGGGAACAAGTGGTCGCGCTGGGCCTAGTCATTGACTCCACAAAACCCAACCCTGTGTCTCTGAGCAGTAGTGTGGTCAGGGAGGTAGCGGGAGCCCACGAGGACAAAGACTTCCTCTGTCAAAAATACTCAAATCTATTCAGGAACGAGCTAGGGTGCGCGAAGGGTACACACGAAATACACCTAGCCAGGCATGCAGTGCCCAAAGCTATAAGGAAAGTCAGGCCCGTTGATAAACTCATTGTCACACGTAGGCAGGCTTACCTCTGTTTCCAGGCGTGGCTGAAGTGTTTGCGAAGAACCACCCACTACAATCCGTATTACAGATTGATGTTGGTGGTAAAACGCTAATCTCTGGGAAAACCTGTGGAGGAAAAAACCCAGAGTGGTGCAGGTATGCCCAATTAGGATACAACTTGAAGAGACAGGAGACCCTAAGGACTGCAACCTGGGACCTAACAAGGCAAGGGAATAAACTCTCAATAAAGGAAGGACTGGGGTAAACAGGTACCTGGTAAAGGCTACCATAAGCTGTCCTAGTAAGAGTATGGATATACAACACACCTGCACCATCCAACCCTGTGAGACGCTAGGGAGGCGGCTGGAGTACAATTCGAAAGAACAAGATTAGGAACGACGGTTACTGCGTGTTTGGGTAGTGTGATGTTTACTTTACTACTTCCCTAAGACAAACGATTATGGCGGATACCCAATGCTATCCCCAGGAAGGTGCGGACGAGGCGTTGAGAACGACTGGAATGCCTGGTTAAGATAAACGCGCCTAAAAAGCACGGCGAGGAGAAATAGAAACAGAGGTTTCGCAGGTATTGAAAACGCCAGAAAGTGTACCGCGTCTGGTGTTCAGGACGCTGGCGCATGAGGCGCAAAGGGCGTGCTCGGTTACCATGCAAAGTGTAACAACGGAATAAGTGCCGGCCGGAAGCCGTAGGGTAGCTAAAAGGGGAAAGCATTCGATATTAGGAAAGCCGGCACAAGATGCGCTCAAGAGTACCTTAGTGCACGGCTATGAAGTCAAAAGGAATAAGGCAAGACGTTGGTCCGGCGGAATGCAGGCAGGTTGGTTGAACCCTGGTATCGAAACAAAGTTCAAGCTAGGAACACAAGAGTACAACCGAGGTCCAAGGGACTTCAGAGGAAACAAGGCGAATACGGGAACAAGGAACGGGGAGGGGCGAGAGCAAGGACAAATCAACCGGCTCGTTAATACGCGCCGAGCGTATGAGCCAGGAGAGCTAAGTAGTTTTGCAGCATTCGCGCTCCCTTCGTGATTGGAGGGATGGCGCATGCTGTTGATTGGCTAAGAGGAGGGTGCAGGTTCTAGTAAACGGAGCGGCCATCTTGTAATGTGTTTGGGAGCATACTGATGCCACTCTGTAGGTTCCTAAGACCCTCGCACGGTGTCGGAGGACGACAGCATGCCCCCTTCCTAAAGGTCCAGGCTTGGTGGGGTGAGCTGCATGAAATGCACGGACTAGGCGAGCGGCCTTGACCTGATCAGCGGGTTCCCACGAGCGGTCTGAAATGGAATAACCCTTCCAGGATATTAAATAAAAGTCTTTCTCTAACTATTTTTGCATCACAGATGCCGTCTAGCTCATACTCGTCGGTGCCCATTACATGAGGAGGGACTGGTAGTTTTCTATCAGGAAAAGGATCAGGAACACAGGGTTTCAGTAGAGATACATGGAAAGTAGAATGTACTCGCCATTTGGGTGGTAGCTGCAATCTTACAGCAACTGGATTTATGACTTTGGCAATGGAAAAAGGTCCAAGAAATCGAGGCCCTAAAGCTCTACTGGAACACATCAATGGAAGATGAAGAGAAGATAACCACACTAAATCGCCCACCGCATAAGTAGGTGCAGCGGTCCGTCTCGTATTTGCTGCGCGAGTCATACGAGTTTGGTTCTGTTTCATGGAGTCTTCCATAACCTTTTGAACGCGGCGAAGACCTGCCAAGTGCATGTCAAGAGCAGGGATCTTTTCAGAATTTTGAAGTGGCATGGGTAGTATACGATGGTGAATACCCGTAAGTCCATAAAATGGGCTGACGGTGGTAGACGCTGTAGGTGCATTATTGATCGAGAATTCTGCTAATGGCAGATATTCGATCCAATCACTTTGGGTAGCGTTGACAAATTTACGAAGGTACACTTTAAGTGTCTGATTCATGCGCTCAGACTGTTACTCTGGGGGTGGTAGGTGGAGGACAGAGCCTTATTTATACCCAAAGATTTACAGAGGGCAGTCCAGAAGCGCGAAGTGAACTGTACCCCCCTGTCAGAGATGAGCGTCTCAGGTAAGCCATGAAGTCGAAAAACTTTGCGTAAAAAGATGGAAGGCAACTGTTGGGCAGAAGGTAAACCTTTCAAGGGAACGAAATGACACATTTTAGTAAAGGCATCAACAATGGTCAGGATTGTGTCATGTTTTTGTGAGCAGGGTAAACCCACAAAGTCTAGAGTCACCGTGTGCCATGGAGATTGAGCCAGAGGCAAGAGATGTAGGAGTCCCATGGGTTTACCTGGTGCGCGCTTGTGTTGGCAACAGATGGGGCACATGGAAATGTAAGATTTCACATCTTTGGTCATAGATTTCCACCAAAAATAGCGAGAGAATGAGAATAAGGTAGCATCGACCCCACGATGACCTGCGAAAGAAGAATCATTAAAGCCCATCTTTGTGTCTCATCCGAAAGAAGGACTATGGAGTCATATCGATAAAGTAAATCTTCCCAAAGGGTAAACTCCTTGTTTTTAAGCATATCTTCCAATCTTTCTGAAGCTACGTCATGTTTGATGCGGGCTAGTGGGTCGAGTAGAGAAAACAGAAAAGGCTTGTCTGAAAACATAGGAGAAGTTCTCGTCCAGATAAGCTCTAAGTATCTCTTTTTCTGCTGTGGACAAACGATACATCCTTCCAAAAGGCACAACAGAATTGGGTAAGGTCGGAATGGAACAGTCCAGGGTGGGCCATAAAGGTGGAAGAGGTTTTTCTGTGGGATTAGAAAATACCACTGAGTAGTCATGATACTCAGCAGGAACTACTAATGACTGACTTTTGGATACTGCGCTATCCAAGAACTGGACGTGAGACCAGTGATCAGGTTTCAGTCACCGGGAGAGGCAAGTAGATGAGTGAAAACATACTGCTCCAGTCTCCCAATTTATCCAGGGGTTGTGATATCGCAACCAAGTAATTCCCAGAATAAGTGGGAAATGAGGAGAGTGGAGGAGAGTGGATAATATCAAACACTGATCTCAGTGTGAAGCCCCAACTTCATGAATAGGGGGATAGTTTGTTCAGTAATCGGTCCTGAAGACAAGGGAGACCCATCTACGGTCTCTCCAAAAGTCGGTGTTTCCTTTGTATCTAAAGGGAGTTCTTATCTGCCGCCCAAGTTAGGTCTATGAAACAACCCGCCGCCCCTGAATCGACCAAAGCGAGTATGGGTTCTTGAAACATAGTTGCCCCTATTTTCCAACACAGTACAAGAGATAGGGTGAGAAGAGCCTGACTGGGTGGGGTGTAGCGGGGTACGGATAAAGGACTAGGATGCCTACTCGAGGATACGTCCTCACTATACATCGAGTGCGTTAGTTTAACGAACACTTCCATGGACAACTTGGACATGATTTTACGAGATGACCAGATAGTCCACAATATAGGCAACGGCCATTAGATAAACGGTATTGTCGTTCTTCCTTAGACGGGGGTCCACGGGCAGTTCCCAACTGCATGGGTTCTTCCGTGGTAGTTGTCTTTTCTTTTCGGATTTCAATGGGTCGTATGTTTACGCGGTTAGGTTTCCCTTCCGTTTCTCTGACCGACGCTCTGAGATTCTGTAATCTATTTGTAATGCCAGATCAATCAAATTCTTAAGGGTAGTAGGTCTAGCTATTCTGGCTAGTTCATCTTTAATCTCATCGCGTAAACCACGCCTAAAATACGGCCAGTTGTACCTTTTCTAGCCATTTTAGTTCCGCGACTAAAGCATGAAATTGTGCTACATAAGCCATTAGATCTCTATTGCCTTGTGTGCAGTCGAGTAGCTGGTCTTCTAGACCATAAGCACATTGTTCTCTCTTAAACATGGTCAAAAACTCATTTTCAAAACGGTCGAAATCGGACAGGATCTGGTCATCATTAAAGGGGAACTCCACTAATTGGGCTCTCCCAAGGCGCCCACCACCCGCCGCACGTACCTTATCAGAACTGTGCTGGCAGCGGGTATTTCGCAATTGAAATACCCGCCGCGGCGACGGCCCAGGCCCCGCCAATGCCGGTCAAATCGCTTCCACAAACGTCACCAGCGTGACGCTGCTGACATTTTGCGTAAAGTGGTAGCCGGCAACTTGTATGCTACGGCATACAAGTTGCCGTAAAAAGGGGGAAACGTCAACGTAAGACAAGGCGATTACGTGAGGATAAGAAGACCAGGCATAGTGAGAAAGGGAGATGTGTGGATGGATCCAGTGAAAGTGACAAAGGTAATGGGGAATGTCCACCCCTGCCAGCCACTGACTGCTGCCCACCCCTGCCAGCCACTGACTGCTGCCCACCACTGCTACTGCTCACCCTTGCCAATCACCGACTGCTTCCCACTCCCCTCTCCTCTGCCACCATGACAGACACCAAGGCAGGAATTGCCATCCACACCCAATGAGAACTGCTGCCACTGCCCACTTGCCAACCACTGACTGCTTCCCACTCCCCTCTCCTCCATGACAGACACCAAGGCAGGAATTGACATCCACACCCCATTAGAACTGCTGCCACTGGCCACTTGACACCCATTGACTGCTGCCAATGCCTACCCCCGTCAGCCACTGCGGCCAACCCCCCACTCACCATGACAGACACCAAGGCAGGAATTACCATCCACACCCAAGGGTAACCGAGCCGAATGGGGATGTGCTTACAGACCGTGGGGGCCCACAGCACGCCCCAGAACGCCTGCATAAAATAATACAGCCACCTTATAGCGTGTTTACATCCGCTTCCCACCCACAGGCTCCTGCCTCACCTCTCCTCCACCGTAACAACCAGAACCCATTGAGGAAGCGCCTACCGTGGAGGAGAAACCGCCCCTAGAGACGACGTCGCCTCACGTCATTCACGTGACCATCGGCAGGTGCACAGACCCGTCTAGCAGCACCTCGAAAGGGCCGCACTAAACCATGGTCGAGGGGCTTTTTGGCCCACGGATTGGCTCCTATCCCGCCCATCATGAAGGGGATAAAAGACCCCGGCGGGAGGGGGCGTCTGGTAACTGGTGCTTGGGGGCACGTAGAGGGCCGCTTAGTGGCAAACACAGAAGGGCTGATAACGCCGTGAAAGAAGGAGCGCACGCCTGACGCTGTGTGAGGAGGAGCGCGCGCGCCTGACGCGGAAAAGGAGGAGCGGCGGGTGACGCGGAGGAGAAGAGGAGCGGCACGTGACGCAAGGCGTCACTAGCAACGGAGGAGCAGGGCCCTGCAGGATATCCAGACTAAGGATATGGTGACTGGGAATATTTTACCACCAGACTGGATATGGGCAAATATGCTTCTTATATAGGATGCTTGTATGATGCACGGGAAGATTTCCTGCCTATCCCAACATCACCGTACTCCCCCCTCAGTCTCAGAAGACGAAATTAGTGCGCTGATTACAGCTGCATCTTCCTCTCGGGCCCCGGGCCCGGATGGAATTCCTCTCCTCTTACTCAAAACAGATCCCCATTTGTGGGCCAAGTTTCTTTTGCCACTATTTAACACCATATTTGAGACCAATTCGATCCCTAACAGTTGGCAAGGAGCAATTCTTTTTCCCATTTTTAAAAAAGGCCCTCGAGTGGATCCTGCTTCGTATCGCCTAATCGCGTTACTTGATAGTGTGGGGAAGATTTTCGCCAAGATCCTACTTGCTCGTTTAAATGACTGGATCAGCAAGAAAAACATACTCCACTACTCACAAACAGGTTTCAGAGCAGGCCACTCCACTCTTGAGCATATTTTCACGCTACAGATTCTTAAGGAGAAATACGTAGAAGACAAAATTTATACGTTGCCTTTGTCGATCTTGCCAAGGCGTTCGATAAAATCTCACGCTCAACTCTTTGGAGTAAACTAAACGCCTTGGGGATCGATGAAGGCTTACTTTCATTAATTTTTCAGCTACATAATAACAACTGGGCAAGGGTGAGGTTTGGCAGCGGTGGGGAGATTAGTGATGAGGTCCCAATTAAATCTGGGCTGAAGCAAGGCTGTGTGTTAGCACCAGCACTTTTTAACATCTACATGACCTCGCAGGGGCCTTGAGTGTGCCTCCTAGCTTTCCTCCTGTTGTAGGTGGCCTGGAGGTGCACTTGATGACCTTTGCTGATGACACCGCTGTCATTGACCTCACCCCTATTGGCTTGCAAAGGAAGCTTACCGCCCTGGGC
>JAUBNR010354270.1:0-10848 GCA_032353675.1 Desmognathus balsameus
TGTCTCTCGGTGTCCGACCCTGGCCTGCCGGCAGGGCAGGTGCAGCAGGTCGGTTTGCAGCCTCAAGCTGCAGGGCCGGCAGAAAACAAACACAAGGAACACCCTTTAACCCTCCAATCTACCAGCCATGGGTGAACAATCAGCATACAGGCACGAGGGCTGGGAGAGGGATAGATCAAGCATTCAATCAGAAAATGCCAACTGAAGTGGCTCAGAGAAACTTAAGAGTGCAGCCTGCAGTAGAGCTGGAATGAGGCCAAATGCAACAAGATTAATAGAAAAATAAATTTACCATTTTATTGTATATACACGACCAACAACTCAAAGACAACAAAAATTGTGAAACAAGTGTATCAAGACAAGTAACAAACACAATTAGACAGACAAAACATGGACAGTGCAATGTGAAGAGCCGGAAAGTTGATTAGGCTCCAATCCCAAGCACTTGAGCATGAGCGTCAGTACGGAGCAGGTGAAATCATCTTGTTCCGTTGGTGGGGGCAATACAGGTCCCACGGTATAGCTGGATTGTAGACGCTGAAGGGTAGATGGAAGAGGGAAGCCTACAGGCTGTTTCGGTTCCAGGGGTGCATAAATTCAGTGCGGAACCTTCATCAGGGCAGTGTGGTGAGTGACATAGACGGTCGTGAACATAAACTACAAAGGGACAAATGAATAAAAGTTAGAAACCACATAGTCAAAGTAATTACTACACAGCAGGACCTACAAGGATATTTATCAAAATTATTTTTTAAACAAGGAGGTATATTTCGGCCACCTCCCACTCCACTGCTAGAGAACCCAACCCCAAGAGAATAGGGAGGAGGGGAGAAAAGGAAACACACAAAAGGGGAGAGGAAAGACAAAATAGGACGTCAATGTAATTTATTTAATGCACCATAGCCCAAACGTGGCCATACACCAATTGCAGGCGATAGAATCAACCCGGATTGGTAGAGTGAAAGCCCAAACATAGCCTAGTAGATCTCCTGGTACAGTCAACACAGTATCCCATTTAATTGAGGGATAACAACCTCACTCTCAAAGCTGACTTACCCGCAAGGGGGAAGGCGAACAAAGACGGAAGAGGACTTATTGAATTATTTATAAAGGCCGTCGGGGCAATAAATTGCAATCCTACAGACAAACAGAGAAAACAAGAAGAAATGAACAAAGCAAAGTACAATAGGCAGTCCAATTGTTAAGGAAGGGGGGGCGCGAACCTACCATAAGTAGCACACAATGCTAGAGGTACATCCAATGTAAAGGCTCAGGGAAAACTAGCCAACGCCCGGAACTGGAGTTGCCTCCCCACTGAACCGAGCAGTAAATACTGGGCACATGAGCTCCTACGGGAAACGAAGAATTTCAAAACCTTAGGTAAGGCAATAAAGGACCCATCTGGTGAAACGACGGACAGGGGAGGAGCTGGGCAATAGACTTACCCACGGTGGAGTAGCCTCGCCAATAGGTCAGGCAGGGTGTCCTAGACAATTGTAATTGCTTAATTCAGGCACAGGTAACCTAGCAAACCGAAAGTGGGGTTGCCTCCCCACAGGACCAGGCAGTCAATGCTGGGCGCATGTAATCCTACAGAATGTAAAGATTGACAAAAACAAAGAGTCACAAACCCATCAAGTGAGACTGTGGGCAAAGGAGAGCGGCTGAACAATGCACCTACCGGGGATTGGGTTGACTCCCCGCTAGATCAGGCAATGAGTCCTGGACAGGTGTAGTCCCTTAGTGCAGGCAGACGTCGCCTAACGGGCCACAACCTGGTACTAGGCCGGCGCTGTGGACCTCGGGCGTGGCAAAACAACAAAAGTAAGGCGCAGCACACAGCGTACATTCACCGAAGGAACGAGAACGCGAGCTGCAAAGGAACCACATTCATTTATGAAACGAAGTGAAAAGAGGGGGGCGGGGGCACCAGCATATTACCACCCGTCGTTACAAATGTGCACTCACCAGCAAGAGTCAATGGGCGACGCCGAATAGAAATGTGCCCGAGGATCCGTGGGGCGCGGCTAGCCTCCCTGGGGAGTAAAAACAAGCAGTTGTTAGAGCCGAGAAGAGAAGGAGAAGACTTCCACTTGAGGACGCCACAGGAGTGCATACCTGACGGCGAAACCAGCGCAGCAACGGAGGATGCGTGGGAAAGGCCAACCCGGCTGGGAGCTATTTACATAGTCAAAAGGGGTGGGGTTACCCAAGGGGAGCCGGTAGGCCATTGGTTGGGAGCGCCAGGGAGCCCACCAATGGACTGCGCGCGCGGTCTCCACGGTAACCCCAAGAAGCCACAGCACATAACGCAACGAATCAGCCCTGGCAATGAATTACTCATTGTCTGGTATTAAGGCCCGCCACGATAGTACCAAATTTTTTAATCAGAGCCGCCTCGGTCCTCAACAGGAGGGCGGTCATATCACCCCCTCGCCGTGGGGCACGTACCTTGCGTAACGTGACCCATCTCAAAGAGTCTTCTGAATGGCCGTGGGACAGGAAATGGGGGACCAGTGGCGCAGTGAGGGTTTTGTTGCGGATGCGCGATTTGTGTTCGCCAATCCGTAAGCGCACCTCACGTTCGGTCTGCCCCACGTACATGAGATCGCAGGGGCAAAACACTGCGTATATCACATTAGAGCTGAGACAGTTTGTATGGTCCCGAATCTCGAAGGTGACATCGTTGTAGACCACCTGTTTTGTGACAATGGTACTGTCACATGCCACGCAGTTCCCGCATTTAGAGTGACCTCTGTATTTCTCATAGCCCCAATGTTCTAAAATGGACTGAGGCTTTTTTTGCACTGGGAGTTGAGAGTGGACTAGTCTATCTTTGAGACTTTTACCCTTCTTGAAGGCAAACCTGGGGCGGGCCAAGTGAAAATCCTGCGTTTGCAGGAGCCCCCAGTGTTTAAGGATAATCTTTCGCAGACCATTCGAGCAACGATTAAATGTGCTCACACAGGTAATGGTGTTGGGGTCCGGAGTTTTTTCATTTTTCTCCAGGAGAGCCTCATGGGGGTTGTTCAGGGCTCTCTTGGCAGAGCTCTTAATCAGCCTCGATGGGTAACCTCTTGTCGTTAGTCTGTCGCCTAGCTCATTCGCTGCTACAAAGTAATCCTGCGTAGTGGTGCAATTGCGGCGGCATCTAAGAAACATGCCAAAGGGAATATTTTCACGCAATGCGCGTGGATGTTCACTAGAGAAATGTAACGTTGTGTTCCGGTCGGTGGGCTTACGGAACAATCTAGTCGCCAGTTGGCCCTCCTGGTGGAACACCGTCAGGTCTAAGAAGTTGATCTCATCATATCCGACACTGGAGGTAAATTGTATGTTGGAATTGCAAGAGTTCAACCATTCAAGAAAGTCTGTTAGGGAGTCCGTTTCCCCTCGCCACACCAAAAAGCAGTCATCGATGTAACGCTTGAAAAGTCTCAAGTGATGGCGGAAGGGATTCTTTTCTGACAGAATATATGTCTGCTCGAATTGATCCATAAATAGGATTGCCAAATTTGGAGCGAAGGCCGCGCCCATCGCGGTCCCGTGAGTTTGCTGATAAAAAACGTTGTTAAACTTAAAGAAGTTGTGGCAGAGTGCTAACTCCGCACAGCCAATCACGAACTCCGTGGGGACCGAACAATCTTGTCTTTGATTCAAACAGTCTCGTAGAATGGTTAGAGCTTCCACCTGCGGGATATTAGTATACAGGGAGACAATGTCAAGAGTGACCAAAAGGTCCAAGTTTTCATCAAATACAAAGCCTTCAACTAACCGGATGGCCGCTGTGGTATCCAATATAAAGGTCTCGGTGAGTCTAGCAAGGGGTTTGAGAAAAAAATCAACATACTGACTCAACGGTTCCAAAATGGACCCGCACCCTGAGACAATAGGGCGGCCCGGGGGGAGGGTAGGATGTTTGTGAATCTTTGGCAGCGTATAGATAACAGGGGTACGTGCTCCCTTTCTATTCAGAAAGGCATATTCTTTCTCGCCCAACCACCCGGCAGCAAGGCCGGTATCAGTATGGGACTTGATCCTAGAGGTGAGATATACTGTAGGATCACAGTCCAAACGACAGTAGTAACTGGTGTTGGAAATCTGGGAGAGCAATTCATGCTCGTAGTATTCCCGATTCAGAAGGACCACACCTCCTCCCTTGTCGGCAGGTTTTATGATTAAATCAGGGTCATTTTCCAGATTGTGTAAGGCTAAACGTTCCGCAGAACTTAAATTGTTCCTCATATATTTAGGTGAGGCAGTCAGGTCTGATATTTCATCCATAACCATGGATTCAAAGGTTAATATGTTGGAGGACATTAACTGGGCAGTTGGAAAAAATTGGGATTTATCCCTGAGGCCAGTAACTTCCGTATTCTCACTGGTCTCAATGGCATCCTTGAAATAGTACTTGAGCCTGACTTTTCTGAAGAATTGATCTAATTCTTCATGTACTGCTTGTGGATTGACCTGCTGGGTAGGGACAAAAGTCAAGCCCCTGCCCAAGACCTGTTCTTCCAAGGGGGTGAGTACCCTACTGCTTAGATTGAAGATAGAAACCATCTCTACAACGGGGGGGCACATGTTCACTTCTGGAACGGTCTCCTGTTCCGAAGGACGTATGGGGAACGGGAATTGTCTCCCCTTCCTCTTGCGCGCCCCCCTCTGCCTAAAAAAGGTTGACGTGCAGATGATTGCCCCTGGCCTTCTTCCCCACTATTGGAAGAGGTATCCGAGAAAGTGACCCACCGACGGCGGCCACGAGGGGCAGTCCCTAGACTTTTGGATTTAGAGTAGTGGTCGTCTTTAAGATAGGGATAAGTGACCTCCTTATCGTAATTTTTAAGATCGTGTTGCAGTTTCTCTGCTTTCTTTTTGGTCGTTAATTTCTGAAAATCGTCAAAAAGTTTGTTAATCGACGTAATCTTAGCTTTTGCATCTAAGATAAGTGTATTAAGACTCAGGGCTGCCTCTTTTTCAAGGGTATCTTTCAGCAGTTGCTCCGCAGTGTATTTGGCCGTCTCGATTGTCAGGGCCATCCAATCACGAGAGCAGCTGTTTCCAATCCAACTAAATTTGGTTAGATATAATTTGTTGTCTGTAAAGAGAATCGGCTCATTCTTAACTTGGAGGCCGAAAGGGATAATACCACCCTTTAGGTACTCCACCAAGAATTGGCCATGAAGTTCAGTACGAAACTGTTTCTTTTTAAGATTGAGAAGGGCGTCTCCCTCAAGTTTGCCCGTGCTCTGGAGATCCGACAAAGCGGAACCAAATACCGTATCTCCCGCTGTAAGTGCAGTGATCTGATCTAAAGTAAAAGCCAATGTTTCCGATTCTGCCATGGAAACTAGAAGGACCACAAGGAAAAAGGGAAAGGGGGAGGAAAAAAGAGAAGAGAGAGGGGGGGGGGAAAGGGCAGGCTAACACACGAAGCTAAACTGAAAATTACTAAATTCTAACTAGCAAAAGAAGGAGAGAAGACGAATTACTCTATAGTGCGGTAAAATAAATAAACCAGCAAAACGGGCAAATCACTGCCCGCAGTCCTAAACAACCAAGCGGTTGTGCTAACAGCAGAAAACAAACACAAGGAACACCCTATAACCCTCCAATCTACCAGCCATGGGTGAACAACCAGAATACAAGCACAAGAGCTGGGAGAGGGATAGATCAATCGTTCAATAAGAACACGCCAACTGAAGTGGCTCAGAATAACTTAAGAATGCAGCCTGCAGTGGAGCTGGAATGAGGCCAAATACAACAAGGTTAATAGAAAAATAAATTTGCAATTTTATTATATATACACGACCAAAAAATCAAAAACAACAAAAATTGTGAAACAAGTGTATCCAGACAAGTAACAAACACAGTTAGACAGACAAAACATGGGCAGTGCAGTGTGAAGAGCCGGAGAATTGATTAGGCTCCAATCCCAGGCACTTGAGCATGAGCGTCAGTACGGAGCAGGTGAATTCATCTTGTTCCGTTGGTGGGGACAGTACAGATCCCACGGTATAGCTGGATTGCAGACGCTGGAGGATAGATGGAAGAGGGAAGCCTACAGGCTGTTTCGGTTCCAGGGGTGCATAAATTCAGTGCGGAACCTTCATCAGGGCAGTGTGGTGAGTGACATAGACGGTCGTGAACATAAACCGCAAGGGGGAAGACGAACAAAGACGGAAGAAGACTTATTGAATTACTTCTAAAGACCGTCGGGGCAATAAATTGCAATCCTACAGACAAACAAAGAAAACAAGAAGAAATGAACAAAACAAAATACAATGGGCAGTCCAATTGTTAGAGAAGGGGGCACGAACCTACCATAGGTAGCACACAATGCTAGAGGTACATCAAATGTAAAGGCTCAGAGAAAACTAGCCAACGTCCGGGAGTGGAGTTGCCTCCCCACTAGACCGAGCAGTAAATACTGGGCGCGTGTAGTCCCAAGGTGGAGTCGCCTCACCAATAAATCGGGCAGTGTGTCCTAAACAAATGTAGTTCCTTAATTCAGGCAAAGGTAGCCTAACAGACCGAAGGTGGGGTTGCCTCCCCACAAGACCAAGCAATCAATACTGGACGCATGTAATCCTACAAAGTATAAAAATTAACAAAGGGAAGGAATCACAGACCCATCAAGTGAGACGGCGGACGAGAAAGAGAGGCTGAGCAATGCACTTACCGGGGGTGGAGTTGCCTCCCCGCTAAATCAGGCAATGGGTCCTGGACAGGTGTAGTCCCTTAGTTCAGGCGAGAGTAGCCTACCGGACCTCAGCCTGATGCTGGACCGGCTCTATGGGACTCGGGCGTGGGGCCAAACTAAAAGAGAATAGCAAATACAATCTCAAGAAAACACCTCTAAATAACTCAATAATGGTACCAGCCCGTGGTGTCCAACTGCGTACTCACCAACAAGAGAAAGGCACAGAACACAGCGTACATTCGCCGGTGGGACGTAGGCACAGGCTGCAAAGAAACCACATTCATTTGTTAAACGAAGTGGGAGGGGGGGGCGGGGGCACCGGCATATTGACGCCCGTAGTTACAAGTGTACACTCACCAAAAGGAGTCAATAGGCGACGCCGAATAGAATTCCGCCCGAGGGTCCAAGGAACGCGGCTAGCATCCCTGGGGAATAAGGACAAGCAGTCGTTAGAGCAAGGAAGGGAAGGTGAAGACTTCCACTTGAGAACGCCACTGGAGTGCATACCTGACGGCGCAGCCGACGCAGCAACGAAGGATGCGTGGAGGAGGCCGACCCAGCTAGAAGCTGTTTACATAGTCAAAAGGGGTGGAGTCACCAGAGAGGAGCCGGTGGGCCATTGGTGGAAGGCGCCAGAAAGCCCACCAATGGGCTGCAAGAACGGTCGCCACAGTTACACCAGGGGAACAACAGCACGTAAAGAAACGAACCAGCTATGGCAGTGAAATAGTCATTGTCTAGTATTAAGGCCAGCCGTAATTGTACCAAATTTTTTAATCAAGGACGCCTCGGTCCTCAGCAGTAGGGCGGTCATATCACCCCCTCGGCGTGGGGCGCGTACCTTCCGTAGCGTGACCCATCTCAGAGAGTCTTCTGAATGGCCGTGGGACAAGAAATGGGAGACCAGTGGCGCAGTTAAGGTTTTGGTGCGGATGCGCGATTTATGTTCACCAATCCGCAGGCGCACCTCACGTTCAGTCTGCCCCACGTACATAAGGTCACAGGGGCAGAACACTGCATATATCACATTAGAGCTGAGACAGTTTGTATGGTCCCGAATCTCGAAGGCGACATCATTGTAGACCACCTGTTTGGTGACAATAGTACTGTCACATGCCACGCAGTTCCCGCATTTAGTGTGACCTTTGTATTTCTCATGGCCCCAATGTTCTAAAATGGACTGAGGCTTTTTTTGCACTGGGAGTTGGGAGTGGACTAGTCTATCTTTGAGACTTTTACCCTTCTTAAAGGCAAACCTGGGGCGAGCCAGGTGAAAATCCTGCGTTTGCAGGAGCCCCCAGTGTTTAAGAATAATCTTTCGCAGACCATTCGAGCAACGATTAAATGTGCTCACACAGGTAATGATGTTTGGGTCCGGAATTTTTTCATTTTTTTCCAGGAGAGCCTATACTCATCAGCACTGAGCTTCACTTACAGTGATTGATATAAATGCCATAGGGTTGTTGCTAACAATGATGCAGAGGGTTTGCTGTGTTCAAGTCATCAGAATGAGGCTCTCGGTGCAAAACAGTATAATGCTATTGGGAACTACGAAACTACGAATGTAGGACCTCATGTTCAGGAAACGATCGACAAAGGTGTATGGCTGCAGAATGTTCACCTCCTTATACATCTTGCTTATGTCTGTACAATGCCTTGGGTGTCACTCTGTCAGTTTTGGTCATATAAATGGCACTTTCTTTGTTTAATTTGATAGCAGTTTTCGCTAGGCTGTGAGGTTGTAATCCTCAATGTGCTCATCTCTTTCAACTCACTTATAATACAAGAGCTTCCCAAATAGAGATTCCCCACTTTCACATGAACACAACACACCACGTAGATCCGACCAAATTGATAATACTTCCCAGTCCATTTTGATATTAAGTAATATTGCTATAGCTCCGGCATTACAGCCGTATGTGCTCTAAATAGCATACTGAGCAATGCAATTAAACACTTCAATGTAAAAATCGCCAATAGCCCAAGTTTCCTGCAGCCATTTGAAGTCTCTTGTCTTTATGCTGTTCTAAACATCTGCCTTTTCTAGTCTTGCCACCCCAGCAATGTTCCACCTCATGTCACTCATTGTGCAATCTGTAGATCTCCCCTCAGGATGACTCTTCAAGGGAGGATTTTATGGCCAATATGGGATCATCATCCTCTCTGAGAGAGTCTACAGTCATGTCAGGAGAGGACCTGGAATTGTGCACAATATCAGAATATGTTTTATGCGGTTCATTTGTCTTTGTGGTGTGTTCTCTTCCCTGTATTGGCCTTATTATTTTGTTCTCTGACACGTTTTTTCATTGTTTTGTCTTGTCCAGCATTATTTGGGAATGAAGCCCTTAGAGTGTCAGTTTTTTCTCGTCTTTTTACCACCTTGTTCTGCCCAACATCAATACCTCATTCTGTGAAATAAGGAAACAAATCCCATACCATATTTAAGATGAAGGCATTCTTAAATATTATCTTAGTAATTGTGGCGAGTGAGTCTAATGAGGTGTAAGTAATCTTTTTAATATCCTCTTTATTTTTATTTCGTAAAAGAAGGCAGGAGTGACAAAGTGAAAAAAGCAGGTAAATTGAAAGAATGTCTGTCAGATCCATCTTCCAAAGCAAATATTGGCTTGAAATCCAGTCAAAACCAGGCATAAAGTGACCACGCAATTATCATTATTCCTGTGCTCCTCTCTACCAAAGATAAAGGGGGTCGATTACCTTTAAAAGTAAAAGAAACTGCATCTGGATTTAATTCAGTTACAACTGGGCCAGGTATAGATGGTATTGGGTCCTGTTGTTTGTTTTGATAAGTGGCCATGATATTGGCCATCTTCTCCTCACTATTACAGATTTATTTACTTTTTTGCGTCTCCTATAGCATCTGGGAGATCATAGCTCTGTCACTCCACTGGGTCCACGCAACCACCTCTATTCTGCTGTTTAAGGAGTGTTTGTTGACCCAGCGCAACGTCTGCTGCTCTCGCCAAGGCAAAGTTCTTGTTGTTTGGTTATTAGCCACCTTTGCAAAGGGGCCATCCAAGGCCTACTTCTGCTCTCCCATTAGGTTGGTCATGTATGCTAGGGCTCTCGCCATTTTATCTATGACTGCCAAATGGGCGAGCCATGGTGCAGGTTCAGCCATATGGTTGGGTGTGTGAGCTAAGGGAGAATTGATGTTCCCCTCTTTGCAGAAAGCATTGTCAGATGCGCTGGAAAAGAAGACAGATGTTGACTTGGTTAGTGCAGTGAGTGTATTCTAAACTATTGCCCTCCATAAACTGTTCTGTGATTTCCTCTGCAGATGTGTGTACCATTACCTGTACATGATGGGTTTTCTCCATGGTGGGGTTACTAAGGTTTGACCTGTTAAGCGTCTGCGATGGCCCAGGAGTTGTCATGAAATTTAATATAGTGGACTGTTTAAAGTTCACTGGGATATTGCTATTAATAATATTTTTAAGCTTGTTTTGTTTCCTTTTCTGTCTAGTTTTAGCCATTCAACAATCAATGGATGTAGGCAATCAGCAAATCGTTGAACACACTGGCTGTCAAATGATCAGTGAATATCTAATTGGCATGGCAGGGTTATTGGAAGCTGGAGGCTTCCTGCCTAAACCCAAATGGGAATTCATTGTATTTGTAACAATTGCTTAGTTATTAGACAATTTAAATAAGGCATGCACCTACATAGCAAAAAAGGAGAAATCACCCAACAGCCAAACAAAAGACTAGCAATGGTATGACATCACCAAGCAATAGATCAAATTATAGACACAAATTATATATTGCCCCAGTAAGGTGCAGTGTAGCACAACTTGGAAGCCAAGCAGTGATTTTATGTTCAAGCATGTATTTTCATAAAAGCATCTATTTAATTGCAGAGAAGTTCCATTTAATTCACTCTCATAAAAACGAAAATATTAAAATCTAGGCAAGCATCCGCTGCTCTGTTCAGTCAGTAAGAGTGAGTGCAATAGACTTATATGACCTGCAATATGGAGCAAGAGCCTGTCATAAAATCCCTGCCAGAGAGCCTCTTGATCACAGATTAATTTTTCAACAAGTCTAATTAACCACCAAGGGTAGGCATGCAGCAAATTTGGCTTTGCAGTTTCTAAGACATTGATGAAGCGAGATGATGGGAG
>JAUBNR010365353.1:0-10832 GCA_032353675.1 Desmognathus balsameus
GCGTCCCAGAAGCTGGACTGCTACCTCGGTATGGACTACCTCAAGGAGATGAGGGCTGCCATTACCAGGTCGCAGGCTCAGAAGAAGGCAATGGCCAGAATTGTCGCCATGAGGGACTCTCTGCTGGAGGACCCGTGGGACATCCCCCTGCCGGAGAAGGGCACACCCGTCGCGGTGACATTCGGCTGGGGGAATGAGACTGCTATGCCCCCGGCGCCGGTAGTTGACTCTGGGAGGGGTCATTGGTGGTGGATCCAATGTCTCTGTGAACTCCAGGGACCTTTGTGAAAGGTTCAACTGGACTCTGAAGAGTATGCTTTTAGCTTTTGCTAAGAAGCATGGAAGGCAGTGGGAGAAGTATCTGCCTTATCTCCTGTTTACATACCGCGAGGTGCTGCAGGAGAGTACCGGCTTTAGACCCTTTGAACTCCTGTATGGATGGAGGGTCACTGGGCCCCTCCAGCTCTTGCGAGATGGCTGGGAGGGTCGCCACTTCTGAGAGGATCAGGCCATAGTGCCCTATGTCCTGAACATCCGGGATCGGCTGAAGGATCTGATGGATGTCTCTGCAGAGAGTCTGGCAGCTGCTCAGTCAAAGCAGAAGTCGTGGTACGACCGGTAAGCCCGAGTTACCTCCTATGAAGAGGGGCAGGAGGTTCTACTGCTGGTGCCTGTCAGGTAGAATAAGATGACTGCTGCCTGGTCAGGCCCCCACAAGGTGGTCAGAAAGGTCAGCGAATTGAACTACAATGTTGACCGGATGGACAAGCCTGGTGCACACTCGACCTATCATGTTAACATGATGAAGCCGTATGTATGGAGGACCGAGTTCACCATGTCCATCTGTGAAGGGGACACCTTGTATGAGGGTGAGGCTGGCATTCCAGACCTTTTATGGGAGTCACAGGAGTCCTGCGATCTGTCTGAGGCTCAGCTCTCCCCAGAGCTCTCTGACGTTCAGTGGGGTGACTTGTTGAAAATCCTCGCTCCCTTCCACATGACTTTCTCAGGAAAGCCAGGCATTGGGAAAGGAGTGGTGCACGATGTGGATACTGGTGATGCCGCTCCCATCCGCACCAACCCCTACAAAGTGAGTAGTGCTATGGGGAGAACATCCATAAGGAGGTCCTGGAAATGCAGATGGGCATCATTGAGGTGTTCAGCTCGGCATGGGACAGTCCGATAGTGCTGGTGCAGAGGAAAGACCGAAGTACCCGGTTCTGCACGGACTATCGGCGGCTGAATGTGATCACAAAGAGTGATGCACCCTTTGCCATGGATCAATGATCTGCTGGACAAGTTGAGCCCAGCCAGGTTCATAACCACGATGGACCTGATGAAGGGGTACTGGCAAGTACCTCTGACAGAGAGGGCAAAGGAGCGCTTGGCATTTACATGCCCCGAGGGGCTATTCCAATACCGAGTCATGCCTTTCGGTATGAAAAACGCTCCAGCAACCTTCCAATGCCTGATGAATTCAGTGCTGCGGGGGTTGGAGACCTTTGCAGTGGTGTACTTGGACGATATTGCCATTTACAGCCTGGACTGGAGGTCCCACTTGTTGCACCTCACTGCAGTGATGAGGCGGCTCCCGGCAGCCAGCCTCACTGTAAAGGTACCCAAGTGCCAGTTTGCTCAATGGGAGGTGGATTACCTTGGGCACGGTGTTGGTCACGGGCACCTGCACCCCCTGTGGGCAAAGGTGGAGACAATCGCAGATTGGCCTCATCCCACCACACAGTGAGGTGTCCATGCCTTTATGGGGACTGCCGGTTATTACCACAGTTTTGTGCCATCTTACAGCACCGCCACTAACTGGGCTCTTGGTGAAGAAGGCCCCTAGGAAGGTGGAGTGGACTTCGGAGTGCCAAACAGCCTTTGACACTCTTAAAGCCAACCTGTGTGATGAGCCTGTGCTTACCAGCACTGACCTGCATAAGACCTACTATGTGCAGACGGATGCATCCAACGTAGGCATAGAGGTGCAAAGAAGACAGCGGAAATATTATCTGTGTTGGCATTTTGGCCACATTTATATCAAGATGTATTAATGTACTGTAGGGGATGCCTTACATGTGTACAATTTCAACTAACCAAACTGCGTCATAGGGCCCCTTTGCAAAAGAGAGGGCTGGTCATGCCGTGGTCGAATGTGCAAATTGATTTTATAGGCCCAGTAGTGAAGTCAGCAAGGGGGAATAAATACATGCTGACAGTCACCTGCCTATTTACAAAATGGGTAGAGTGTCTGCCAGCATCCAACTGCAAAGCTGAGATAGCCGCATTGTTACTGATCAACCATGTCTTTTCAAGATTTGGCCTACCCAGTTTTCTCGCCTCAGATCGAGGCTCCGCTTTTGTGGCAGACGTGATGAAAAGGATGTGGGATATTCTCGGCGTGAAGTGGCAACTTCACATAGCGTACCATCCAGCCAGTAGCAGGGGGTGGAACGTTACAACCAAACCATTGTTAGCATGTTGAGAAAGTTTGTTTCAGAGACAGGTAAAGATTGGGACCTAAAGTTACCCCTAGTTCTCATGGCAATAAGGGCTACACCTACTGAAGCCACGGAATTAAGTCCATTCGAGTTGATGACAGGTCGCAAGCTTAGGACGCCTGCGCACCTGCTATACAAAACGAATGAACAAACGTTAATATCTGCGTCTTCTGTCTATGACTACATAGTGGAACTGAGGAAGCATCTCCAGTTTGCATTCGCTTTTGCTCAAAAGAATCTTGAAAAGGCAGTGGATGCTACTAAAACATACTATGATCTGAAAGCAAGCAAAACAGAATATGAAATTGGAGATGAGGTTTACATTTACAATTACGGGAAGAACAGAGCACAACATAGGAAGTTCCTGCCGTCGTGGAAAGGGCCTTATCCTATTGTTGATAAATTATCTCCAGTTGTCTACAAGATTAGGATAAAAAGAGAACAGCTTGAGACTGAAAAATGGGTGCATGTGAACCAAATGAAGTTCCATCACCCCAGTCACAAGTCAGGGAGATAGAATCACCCCAAATACAGCCGGAGCAAAGTAATACACCTGTGTACAATGAAGAAGAATGAAGACAGGAAGACTTCATAACAGGTGGTAAACTCTTTCTTTGGCAAATCAAGAAGAAATGGAGACTGCCGGATAGCACGTAAATAATCTGATCTAGGATGGATGATGAAGAATGAATGAGAAATAAAACTAAATATAGAAAAGTATGTAAAATGTTTTCTCCCAAAAGAAAGACAGAGGAAAGGGGGAAAATCTTGAGGAATAAATAGTTAATCGTGTTTTGTTCTTCTAGATACTAACTGGCCGCCCCCAACAGGTCGATTCCAGATCGTGAGGACCGGGGTTCGAACCGGGAAACGGGCCAATGCCGGTCAAGAGGAGGAAAATAAAGAAACTCCACCAGTCAAGAGAGAAGCAGCAAGGAAAGACTTTCCCTTCATTGCAGATTTGCTACACGAGGTGTCTGTGACCCTAAAACAATGGTAGAAAATGTTCAAATTTAAGGGTCCTGGACAGTAGATTTGCGGAGTAAAGGCTGAATGGAGAAACGATGTTGAGAAGAGCCAGAAAGATGATGAAATAAAGGAAAGATCATTGAAAAGTAAATGGACAAATAAAAAAAATAAAAAATGAATGATGAAAGGATGCGACATATGTTTCCCCCCCGTAACCACTTCTAGGTATGCACAATACATCTGGAAATACGGAGGCGGAAGAAGAAAACATATTTGAAATGTCATGTTTCAGGTTGAATATGAATATGGAATAACATGTAAGCCACGAGCACCTTCACCAAATCAAGAAGATTAAGGGTACTTTTGGTTAGGTGAAGGGGGGATTCTGTCGTGTGTATTGGGCATCTTATAGTTACGATTGTTGTAAAGTATGCCCACATAGGCGCACAGACATTAGACATGAGCGATAATGCACACCTCAGCAAAAGAAAATGGCACATGCACAAAATCAGTATTCAAAATGAAAGTATGTCTCATTGAGAAAACAGGAGCACATTTTTCATGTTTCGCATTATTTTATCTTTGCATTCAAAAACACTATTTGAATGGCATATAGTAAGATTAGACATTGTGTATTTTATAGTTCAATCTGTGTTAGGGAAACATATAATTAGGAGCTCCAATCATAATGTAGTGAAAATATATGTACTGGACTCAAGCCCCCTATGTTTCCCTATGGTTGTTACAATGGGAACTTTTTGTGGAGAAACATTTGTCAGTTAAACCTATATAGAAGTGGAATGGATCGATAGTCCATAAAATAAGTGCTGAAATCTAGTAATACAACTCATTGTGAGTCCATAGAGATGTCACACAGACCCCGTTTACATTTACAGTAGTCCAGAAAATCAAATTATGTACAGCCTGTGAGGAAAAATATGGGTGAATCAAGCTGTACAGGATCTTTGCAAGGAACAGGGCCCTAGCAGGCTGCTGTGAAGGGTTAACTTTGAAAGGTTGAAAATACATGAAATTGGCCTGAGCAACGCGGTCTCTCCAGAGCAGGGGAGTTTTTATGGCCTGCAGCTGTTTGAGTTCGGCAGGGGACCGGGTCTCTCAGGGCGAAAAGTTCAGCGGGTTAGTCTTAAAGATATGAGTTTTGAGAAAAAAACGGCCAGCTTGTATAAGCAAAACTCCGGCCAAGCTGGGCAGCTTGGCGCCCACGTCACCGATAATTTATGTGCGCGGTGCACTTTTCAACTGAAGTTACATTCCTGAATAGACAAAGAGGTTTGGGTCCCCATAAGGTATAATAGGAAGAACTTATGTATAAGGCTAATTCAAATTCCTTGAACCACAGAAATATGAAATTCAAGATATGCCTAGACATCTGAAAGGGTGTATTGCCACATCAAAGGCTAGTGATTCTATCAAACCAGGACCAAACCAATTATGAAAATCGAATTATGAGTGTTGTGTCAGAGATACAGGGACGGATGAAATTACATTTTATTCAGTAAGAGTAAAACAACATGTCCAAAATACCCAACATGCTTTTAGTATCCCGGGGGCTGTTGGAGGTGCGTTTATCTTTTTAGAAAGAGAAAATATCGCTGTTGGGGAAAGGGATGATTTGAATCTAATACAAGCCCCGTAGAAGATTATGTAGAAGCAATTACGAAGTGTACATTTTGATCACAGGAACATTTATAGCCATAATTCAATATCTCCAGAACTGGTGGTCCCACACGATTCAGAGTCATATCAAATTGTAGATAATAAAAAACAAATATAAGTTTCACTTTACTTCATTCTTCTAAGGTAAAGCATTACGGAGTTATATTAGAATCAAAATAACCAGCTAAAAACAGTTAAGCTGAGGTGACGTCAGTAAGAAGGAGGGCTCAGGGCTCCACCTCACCAGTATCTCATTAGTTCCAAATGGTTAAATACAGAGACACCAGGACACATGGGAGACACACACGAAAAAATTTGGAAACAAAGAAAAGATTACGACAAGGTCGTAAACCAATTTCAGGGAAGAAGAGAAATGGGCCCAATCGGTCTTCACCCCACAGAGGGAGGGGGCGATCCGCAGCGGGTGATTGCACAGCAGAGAGACATTACTTGAGGCAGACACACGTTCGCTGGGGAACAGCTGTTAGCATCTCGGTCGTGTGAGCGTGCTTCGCGGAGAGCTGTGCTGGAAGCTGCAAGATCATGGCACAGGGCCTGATACACAATAATCTCACTGCAGATTTGCCAGGTATAAATCCTTGGGAGCAATGTATGGTGGATTTAATTAGTTATGAAATAGAGATTAATTATTAATTGTGTAATAGAATCGGGCTACATTGATATTGGGGAAGGATTGTGATAAGTATTTGAGTTGATTGTATATAATCGTGTACCCGTGAACTGATGAGGTCCTTTCTGGGATACAGCTGGCCCCGACCTAACTTCATGGTTATTTGATTATGACAGTCAAAAAGGGGGATATAAATTTTATATTGGGAAAAAGATCTGATTGGATCACACAATTCAAAAGATGTTAGATTCCACACAACTGTATGGTGCTCCTGGAATGGGAAGACACATCCATGGAGATTTTTTTATTTATTTATTTATTTATTAAAAAAATTTCTTCCACGCGATTTCGGCCCAGTGGCTTTGAACTGCCAATACATTTAAAAGTTGCAATCAGGTAAAAATGGGAGATAGGAGAGGAAGTGAAGGGGAAGGTCGTGTGGGGTGTGAGGGAGGGAGGATGTGATGAAAAATAAAGCAACGGGGAGAGGGAGTGAGGGGGGGAAGTGTAGGAGTGAAGGAGAGGGGGGGGGGGTACAAGGACAGAAATGCATGCGAGAAGTCCATATACAGTAGGGAGGCCTCCGGGTCTCCTGCTCAGAATCTCCAGCCTAAGGGTGCGAGGAGCAGTTGACGTTGTTTGTTATTTGCTGCTCTCTCAATTAAAGTTGCATTGTTTCTGAGGGGAAGGGGGGGAGATGTGACACCCCAGTAGCGAGGTCCAGTGGTACCAGTAGATGGGACGGTGGTGATCTTGGGCCTTTGTCCTGGAGATCGTTGGGGAGCCACTGGGAAGGTAGTCCTTCTGGGGGAAGTATGTCGAGCATGGGACACAGGAATGAGATTCCGGGAGACTTGAGTGATACTAGAAGAAATTGTTGTGGAGGGTGTGGCAGTGTGCTGTGGATAAGTGGCTCTTTTAAACGGAGGTTTGAACTTGGGGGCTGTCTCCTGGATGAGGGGGTCCTTACGATTGTTGTTGACTTGGGTGGGATGGGCCTGATTCCAGTCTTTGAGCAGAAGGTGTTGTTTAAGAGCTTTTTTGAAGCTGGTCAAGGAAGGGACTGTGGTTAGTGAGTATGGTAAAGAATTCCATAACTTCGTGCCTGCATAGCTGATGGTTCTTCCGCCTTTAGTGCTTTTCTTGAATTTCGCGATCTTTAAGTGATGGAGATTTTGAGGTCTGGGAGGGTGCCGAGTTGACAGAGGTGAGGTCCAGGAGTGCCAAAATTTTGGGCCAGTGTGGTGGCGTGACTTCCAGATCCAGGTGATGATCTGAAAGTCTATCAGAGATTGGACGCGGAGCCAGCCTAGTTTGGTTCGCCAGGGAGAGATTTTGTGTTTCCTTGGGAGATTGAAGATAAGTCTGACGGGTCTATTTTGAACTTTTTGCAATGCGGCCACGGTTCTTTTTGGGGCACCTAACTGCATGAAGGCGCCGTACCTCAGTCTTGATCCTACCCAGGCTTGGGCTAAGAGGATTTTCTGATCCAGCGAAAGAAATGGAAAGATGCGGGAGGCTCCATTAAGTTGATAATTACAGTTTTGGATGGTTTGTTGCGCATGTTTGCTGCCATCCACAGTGTTGTCTATGATTACCCCTAGATCTCTGGTTTTTTGCACAGGTGTAGGTTGGGGTCCCCATTCCGGCGGCCATGGGAGGTCTGGGGTAGGTATGGTTTTTAAGCCTGGGCTTAACAGAATTTCCGTTTTCTGGTTATTTAACTTGAGGTAGTTTTGGGTCATCCATTGTTGGATTGCCCATAAACAGGGAACAATATGGTCTCTGTTATGGCTGTCCAAGTCCACCATGAGCTGGATGTCGTCAGCGTAGATATGGTAGGTTATCTGAAAGGTGTCGAGAATTTTGGTTAAAGGCAGCATATATATGTTGAATAGAGCTGGTGAAAGTGAGGATCCTTGAGGTACTCCGCAGGTGAGCGGAACCTCTTTTGACCAGGTGCCGTTGAATTTGACCTGTTGGGTGCGGTCGGTCAGAAATGATCTGAGCCAGGTGAGTGCTGTGCCCGTGATTCTGGCTTCCTGTTCGCATCTTGTGAGCAAGATCTCGTGGTCTACAGTGTCGAAAGCTGCCGAGAGATCTAGCAATATTAAGGCGGTGCTGTGACTGCGGTCAGCTGCTTTGAGAAGGGCCTCTCTGATGTCAGCGACTGCCACTTCTGTGCCACGGAGGGGTCGGAAGCCTTGCTGACGGTCATGAAGAAGGTAGTTGGTTTCAAGGTGATTTTGAATTTGATCAGTCAAGATGTTCTCTGTTATCCTTGCTAATAATCTGAGCTGGGTAACTGGGCGGTAATTGGAGAGTAAAGCAGGGTCTTTGTCAGGTTTCTTGGGTAGTGCTGTGATCACTCCTTTTTTCCATGACGTGGGAACTTCTCCAGATGAGATGCTGATATTAATCATTTTAGTGATGTCACTGACTAATTCAGCAGCAATGGTTTTAATGCATGATGTAATCAGAGGGTCTAATGGAGAAGAGGATGGACCCATTTTATTGATGATGGAATGAACTTCGCTTTGAGTGACTGGTTTGAATGTGGACAGCGTGCAAGGAAGGTCTGTGGTAGTAATGTCCGCTGAGGTTGGGTATTTCTGTGAGGCCAGGGATGCTGTGATTGTCTGCCTTATTTTGGTGATTTTGTCTGAGAAAAAGTCAGAAATCACATCACAAAATGTTTGTGCTTCATCTATTGTATAGGGTTTGGTTTGTGAGGTAGGTTCGGAAAGGAACTGTTTTGATAGGCTGAAAAGTGCCTGAGAGGAGTGTTTAGCCTTGAGGATGGATTGTTGGATGTAATCTCATTTAGCTTGTTTTATGGCTATTTTATATCTGATTTGGTGTCTTTGATAGGCCTCTAAATCGGATCGTCTCCTGTGTTTGCGCCATTTGCCTGTAACGTTGTAACTTTTAAATGGTTGTGAATTTCAAGCGATTTTATTCATGGTAAATGTGAAAATGATACAGTAGAGTAACATAATTTCCCGTAATGTAGGTTGAAAGTCGCATAATGCATTTGCAACCCATAGGAATGTGATTATTGTAAAGATAATATTCCATACAGTGAAAAACTGAGGTGAATTCTCGGCATTGTTGGTTTAACTCAAGATAATGTTATACGTCGAGTAGGAATGTGAACATTTTAAAAGTGACGTTTCATGCAAGAACCAATTGAGGGGAATCTCTGATCTTGTCGGTTTAGCTAAAAATAACGTTACATGTGAAATAGGAACGTGGTTTATCCTGTAAAAAGTGATGAATAAGAAATGGTAACCCGGTTATTTTGGTAGACATTTCCAATGTATGAACCCGTGGACTATTGATTTTTTTTATGCCATATAAAAAGGTATATTTAAAAAAAAAAACGTGTCTGTGATTTTAAAAGAGTGAATGGGCTGTGTGGGGTCCTCTGTACGTATTGAATGTCATGATTATATGTTGGAGGTGTAAAATTTCAGAGTTGTGAGCACTGGAATATTCTCCTCAAGGAGAAACATAGGGGAACACATTGATGCAAATATCAATATGTTTCACAATAACAAGTACTCTACTTGTAGTGTGATCTGACCGGCATAGATAATGATATGTTAAAATCACTATTATGCTGTCTGTGCCGCAGGCCTACTAGGTATCTTGGCTTTAGTGCAATGTAAGAAGGGGCCGGCCAGCAATATACTTTATTAGGCAAAGACACAATAACATATCTTCATTATTATTCATATTCTGGGGCTTGTTGTAATGTTGGAGGTTTGGATTGCACCTGCAGGTAACCACGGTATAAATGCTTTTTAAATAAATAAATAAATAAATAAATAAATAAATAAATAAATAAATAAATAAATAAATAAATAAAATAAAGACAAACCACATAGCCTGAATGGATACCTTCCCCTGCAGGCTGCAAATAAGTGCCTGTGGGTGAAGGCAGAGCCCCGAACCACGGCCTCCTCTTTCCTCCCCCCCTCCCCACTCTGGCCAAATGGTCTGCCCTTCTGTTCCTAGATAAGCACGGAATGAAATTTGCGCTTATCTAGGAACAGAATTTGGCCCATAGTTTCTCCCAGCCACCATTTTTCTCTGTAGAATTTAGAGAACATAGCAGAGTTGCAGGCTCAGGTCATGATGCAATTCCAAATATTTCTTTAAAAAGTTTTCTCATAGATAGTGGCATACTTCCTGATGGAGGCCACAAGCAGGCTAGCCTCACAATGCATTACCTTGAAATGGGAAATGATCGTCCTTAATTGCTGAGCTTGTGCATACATCCAGATTTACCTTCTGCCTGGGGTTACTCCTTTACAGAGATGTTGGGTGTGTTCTGAAAGGAAAGAACGCACCCAGTCCCCAGTGGTGCCGGCTTGGTCTGCAACCTCCCTTGTCAGCTGCAGAAGGATGTCATGGTCGACAGTATCGAACACACTGGACAGATCGAGGAGCACCAGAAGAGAGGGATGGTTGAGGTCGGCCTAATGAAGCAGAGTTTCCCTGACATCGGCTGTCACTAACTCATTGCCCCTCCCAGGCGAAAACCAGATTGACAGTCAATGAAGTAAATGGTGGGACTCTAGGTGTTGCTGAAATTGCTGGGTGACAATAAACTATACGAGGGAGCAAGCGCAATTGAGTGATGGGATGGTAGTTCTTAAGCTCAGTGGGGTTCAGACCCAGTTTCTTCAAGAGGGGGTGCGAACACTCTTTCCAAGCTTGGGGTACTATGGCTGTACGGAGGCTTTTGTTGACTAGGGCCTTGATATCAGGGAGAAAATGAACCAAAAAAGTTTTTAAAATGGAGGTGCGGATAGGAGCTACAGAGGATGAAGACAGATCCAGTCTGAGGAGGATGTTATGAACCTCATCTTGGGAGACTGGCAGAAAGGACACCAGGCAGGGAGGGGTGGCAGTGACCTGCTGGGACGAGCAGGTTGACGGGGAGGAACCTGCTTTCCAAGAAGAAAGGAGATCTAGAGCGATAGGAACCTCAGAGCTGGGCGAATTTGCCTCAGTGTTTTGTCTGAATGCAGAAGACACCTTCTGTGAGA
>JAUBNR010376436.1:0-10783 GCA_032353675.1 Desmognathus balsameus
CCACGTGGGCAGCAAGAAGAAGAAGGCGGCGGCGACGACGACAGCTGAGAGCGCAGCACGCCATCGGCTGCCTGTACTTCCGGGTGGCCGCGAGCAGCCGCTCGATCCAGACCACGTGGGAGCCAGCCGTGAGCAGCAACGATCAGCTGGTATGCGGAGAGGGCCGGGCCCGCGGGGGGGAGGCGCTGCTAGTGCACGCCGCCGACCCCTGCAGGCCGCTCACGCCCGCGGGGCCTCATCGGAGGCCACAAAGACGGGTAACACTTGGCCCAGGCTGGCTTAGGACAGCCTGGAGTGGGGGTGATGTCGATAGTTTGATTTCATGGTGACAATGTTTCATGGGATTGTAATGATTTGCTGGCGGGTGTGGGGGGGCAAGGTCAGGCGAAGCAGTTTGACGAAAGGAGAGGGAGGGGCGGCAACAGTGCAAGAGACCAGGGCAGTGAGAGCAAGGTCACACACAGGCAGCAAGGTGGCGAGCAGGGGAAGGAGCACAGGTAAGACTTGGCTAAGAAGTACAAGAGTGGGTTGTGACTAGCTGAGGAAAGGTTTGAGGCAACAGAGAATGGGGTGAATGAGAGCAACTTTAAGAAAATCCCGGCAAGAAGCACACTTAAAGGAACAGTCAAGGTGCAAAAATCACTGCTATTAATTTTCTCAGTTTGTATATGTTTATTAATTTTGGACAAAAAGAGAGTACAATACATTGGGGTTTGTCGAACACAAGGAAACTTGTAGGGCTGTCCTTACAATTGGACAAAGTTCATGGGTTAGAACTGCTATTAATTTTAATGCATATTAATGTACGCAATTATGACTTTATAATGCATACTCCAGTCACACAATGTTTTGTTGTTTTCTGGTATTTTAATTGAAATGTACAGTTTTTACACAATTTGCCAAATGTTCTGCCACACCCCCTCAACCAGAGAGCTCCTCTAAGGAAACGAGGTCAGAAACTCTGATACTGCATTACTGGGGCAACTAGAACAAGTAAAGATTTGGGCTACAGGCTTTCTGCAGATAAGAAGTCAAGACAGTGCTATTACAAATGCAGGGGGGGCTAAGAACAGCATTTGTTGACCTGGTTTATTTACTATCTGATAATTCGACTGAAGGCAGGTGTGCTCTTAGAGAGAGTTTCACTAAATAACGTGGTTCTGTCACACACTGAGTATACCGAGGTGTCAATGTTCAAGTAGTTTATCTCTGCCCAGGGACAGGCACTATAATGCGACTGAAGGAAGGTGTGCTCTTAGAGAGAGCTTCACTAAATAACGTGGTTCTGTCACACACTGAGAATACCGAGGTATCAATCTTCAAGTAGTTTATCTCTGCCCAGAGACATGCACTATAACGAAATTGCACAGCCATGTCCTTGGTGCTACTTTAAATAGAATGCAGTTAAGTTGTGCAGGGGGTAGAGCAGGTGTCTCCAACCTGTTCTTCTGTGAGAACTACCACTTTTCACCAAATGAGCGTGAACTACCAAAAAAAAAAAAAAACTGTGGAAGTTTCATAGCTTACAATAAGCACAGCATTTTGGGAGAACCTGTAAATGTGATTTAAATATCAAGAGCTCTCAAAGTTCAATTATATAAGCATATATACAATGAAGGAAATAATGTGAGAAGTTTCCCAGGAGTTCTATCCTGCTCCAAATGTTAATTGAGGTTATATAAGCATAAATACAAGGAAGGAAATGTGAGAAGTTTCCCAGGAGTCCTATCCTGCTCCAAATGTTGATTGAGGGGTGCAGGCGAGCTACTTTGGGCATTAGAAGAGCTACCAGTAGCTCACGCGCTACTGGTTGGAGACGGCTGGGGTAGAATGTACCCTTAAGGGAACAAAAAATTGACTTGAATCAGGTCTGGAAGGGTTAAGCAGAGCAAGGGTGCAAAAGAATAAGAGGAGCATCGCAGTGGCAAAGGAATTGGGATCATTAGCATTCTATGACTTTTCGAGGCTGACCGCATAAGATGTCATCCCCTCTTGGTTGAGCTCAGGGGAGCACAATGTCAACGTAGCTGCACATAGGACTAGGGGCTAAGGGACAGAGTTGCTGGCCTGCAGTACTTTTCTATGTTTAGTTGTGGCCTGGCGAAGTGCAGGCAAGAATCGGGAGGTTGCAGAGAAGGGAAAGATGGCAAGGGGATCTGCTATCTGTTTGAATTACTGCACATATCACATCAGAAGGTCATGCGAGGGTGGTCATTCCATATACAAATTGCAGGAAACAGCAAGGAGATAGAGGATACCGGTGGGATAGGCCGAGAAGCAGTAGACCAAAAATAGCTAGGTGAGGTAGGCAACAGCAGAATTGGGAGTGGGACATGGGATGAAGTGTTACCTACTCCTATTGTTGTGGAGGAGTTGCAGCAGGTTTTGCTTCATTTCCCTAAGGAAGAGCTAGCACAATTTTAAATGGTTTTTCTGATAGCTTCATCATACCGTACAAGGGGCTCAAGGTGGCTATGTTGTCATGAACTAGAGATTGGCCTAAAAAGGCATATTGAAAGAGAGGGTTATGAAGGAGAGGGCCGTCCGAGAAGAGGTAAGCTAATTTCACTTATTTCATCATTGGTCCTTCCAAAGTCAACCGAGTTAATCACCATTTAGAGAGGGAGTAATGTTCTGTGACTTATACATTTTGTCAAGCGGTGGAGGTGGTCAGGGATTTGTGGCCGGACGCTCTGCTGGCAAGGCGGACATCAAATCAGCATCCCCCTTGTTGCCATTGTACCCAGCTAGCAGACAACGGATAGAGTGATAGGTTGGTACAGGCATTTGGTGAGGTGGCGGAGTGTTGGGCCTGCCTCTTGCAGCAGAAAAGAGCAAGGGCTCGGTGACTTGCCCATCCTTCCTGGGAGCGAGTTAGACTTGGTTTAGCAAGAAGATAGGCTGCCATCCTAGAAGGTGGAAGGATTCAGAGCAGCACTTGAGCTGTGTTTCAGAATAATTAAGTGACCCCTTAGACTATTTCAGTCCGTGCTTGGTCAGCAAAACTGCCACAAGGGTGATCCATCTTGGGCATCCTTTCACTGGGCGCCCGGCAGGGCTACAGTGGGGGCTCAGGAACAAGCATCAGTCACCAGGTGGAACAAGGGTGTCAAGGAAGACCTGGCTATTTGAGATAAATTCCTGTCTGATTTCAGTGGAGTCTGCTTGAGACTGGCAACGCTGTGCTGCACATCTATAGATACGCAGCAGGGAGCATGGGCTTGCGTGCCCTGAGGTCCATGCGCGTGTGACATGTTGATCTAGTCAAAGTAAAGGTGGTGTGCGGAGAAGTGGCCGGATGAATAGAAGCGAAGCAAGCTGGGGGACCAGTTAGCCAGAAAGTAAATTGTATTTCGGTCAGATAGCTGGTCAATTGTGCAGGTGCTGAACAAACGCTCCACCAAGTGCCCACAAATATTGCAATTGGGGCGGCCACTGATTTTGTAATATTTACAGTTAAATACATGTTTTACAGCTAAGTTTGTTGAAGGTTGCAAGAACAAGATTGCTGATGCACTGTCTCATCTTGAATGGAAACTTTTCAGGGAACTGGCACCAGAAGCGGAAGAAGCAAACAATCGACTTTCAAGATACCAAGGTCCAAGACAGATCAGTGCGGAAAAGGCGCATGGGTTGCGCTAGGGTCAATTGAGAAGGAAAGAATGGGCCCAGTGAAGGCCATGCAAGAATTTCTGCCTTGTCCACTTTTCAAGTTCTTTTGGTTCTGAACAGGGGTCCCGAAGCAAGTGGCTTGGACCCAAAAAGAAAAAGGTTTGGGCACTGATTATTTCTGAATTGGAGCCACTTGGTAGCGGTGGGGTGAAGAAGGTGGACCGTTGGCGGTCCCAGACATTTAAATGTTATGTATGTCCGATCTAGCTACCGCAGGGAACCCCGCCACCCAGCATCTAGAATCCCGGGGCGGCCTTGGCTAGTGGTCGCCATTAAGGGGCCCTAGGGGAATTTCCCCCTCTGCAATCTATTACAGGGAGCTGACGGCAGAGGGGTTTTCGCCCCTAGCAAGGCCGCCCACGGAGAGATGTTGGTGGAGTGCAAGTATGTGTGATTGAGCCAGAAGGGCTAATAAGATCATTAGTTTGCCTTTCCCCACCTCCCCTTGGGGGTGGGGTTTTTGGCAAAGTTTTTAGAACCAACTATTCCCAATCCTACCGGGTGGTGGATGGTTGTCGACAGGCAGGGAGTGAGTCAAGCTCTTCCCGGAGCAGCATGAGTGCGCATAACTCTGGTAGGATCTGCTAGGGTAGTTGTAGTTGATGGAGCAAGGTCCCGGAGTTGGTGGGGGTGCCGCCCGGCCCGGGGGGGGGCTGGTCGGCTGTGGCGGTACCAGGTGAGGCACCTGGTTACACCAACTATCCGGTCTGTGTGTGAGCTCAGCACGGGCCGCTACCTTTTGTCCTATTTGGGCCAAGGCCTAGAGTCACCCCGACATTGCTTAACCGCTAGAAAGCCTCGGAGGGGAAGGGAGTCGGAGGGGATCTCCATATGGACTCTGTTAGCGATGCGAGTGCCAACTGGAATGGGCGGTGTATGCCCGGGGCCATATGCATCTGGTTCTAAACCTCCTTGGTGGACTTTCAGGTTGCCACCATCTTGGTGGTAGGTGTAGCCAGGTCACTCACAAATAATGGGGTTTTCCCCAGGCTAATCTAGTTCTCCCTCTTTTTCAATATATGGGCTGGTTGCGGCCCTTTTTAAATCCAAACTAAGTTGTTGCGTTTTTATTGTCTCCTGTGTCCAATTATTTAGTGTCTCCAGTTACTGTGTGTGCGTTCATCTTGTGGGATGTTTGGCGGGAGGGGGACAACCAGGCGGGTGGCATACCCTCCTCCCATCACAATATCCCCCGGGCTCAGAAATAGAGCCTGGGGGGGCCTTGTGTGGGGGAGGGTTGCCGCATAGACGGTGCCCGGCCCCCTCCCCATAGCTGCGGATGCGTCATCACGCCGGCCGGCGGGATGACGTACATCCGGGCCGCCTCCTCCACCCTAAGCCCTCGCCGCAGCGCTGTGCCGGTCTTTTACTCGGACAGCGCGGCGAGGGAAGGAGGAGGCAGCTTTTGGTGCGGCGACCACGTGGGCGGCGGCGAGAACTGCAGGGCGGCGGAAAGGCAGGAGAGAGCGGGCCGAGGGTTCCGGGTCACGTGGTGAGGCGGCGGCGGCGAAGAGCAGCTGTGTCCGGGTCACGTGGGAGCCGGCCGGCTGCAGCAACAACAGCAATCAGCTGTTCTCCCTCGGCGCAGGGAAAGCGGAGAGGGCCAGGCCTGCACGGAGGCGCTGCTAGTGCACGCCGACCCCGCAGGCCGCTCATACCCGCGGGGCCCCATCAGGGGCCGCGAAGTTCGGTAACAGCCCAGGCTGTGCTAGGGCAGCCTGGGGGTGGGAGCCACACAGCATATTTGGTCATTTTAACACTGTCATTGCCTTTGGTATTGTTTCCCTATTGGTTGTGGGGAGGAGTTGGGCAAAGTGTTGGGTGATTTTGCTGGAAACTTGAGCTGGGGCCATAGAAGTGAGCTATCTAGCTGGCTCCCTGGAGCAGGAGTAGTGGGTGACGGCAGGGAGCGCGCAGTAGGCTGAACCCTGGATCCCAAGCAGGCAAAGCAATTTCCCCAATTTACTTTCATTACAGGGGAGGCAGCGCTACATGACCACAACTACGTGGCGGGGCAGCAAGGGCCACAGGTTGCGATAAGTGAGCCAAGGGGTAGTGATTCACAGAGTCTTCCCAAGGGGGTATCTGAGGGTGGGAGAGTGTATTCCCCACTGTTATTTAGCGAAGAGGAAGAAGAAGTGGGACCAAGGCCACCAGCAATGGCAGGGACAGGGCAGGGAGTGAGTATGGAGGCAATCGCAGCGCTAATTAGCACCAGTATGAAAGAAATGGAGGCAAGGATCAGTAGCGAGAATGCAGCCTTTAAGCAAGCTGTGAGTGAGATGATCGATAGGAGAGACAGGGCTGAGGGGGAGGCTCCTGTGAGGCCTAGTGAAGAGGAAGGAGACGGAATGGAAGGTCCAGCAGAGAAGAAAAGGAGAGTGAATGGTGAGTATCTAAAAAAGGGATTGGGGGAGTCTTGGCAAAACAGAGCGTGGCGCAACCAGTATGGCCTGAATGCGAAATATAAACTCTGCAAGAGTTACAATAAAATTACCTCAAAGAAGCGCGAACAAGGCAAAGGGAAGAAGGTGGTGGGAACAGCAGCAAAAGGGACCGGGAACACAGCAGCTGGGGAGACAAGGTCTTTGAAAGAAACAGTGCAGAAAGGAGTGAAAGACTTATTGCGCGTAATGGAGGGCGGGGGAGATGAGAAGAAGGGCAGAAAAGGCCTGGGGGAATGCAGTGAGCCTAACAAAGGAAGAATAATACGGACAAGGAAGAGAGGAAAGAGAGAGGCTGGTGGGATCACCAAGGAGAAGGTATGTAGCAGGAAATGTGACAAAGAGGGGAGGGCCAGTGGAGACAGTAAGGATAGGCGACGGGAAAGCAGCAGCAGGGAAGAGGACGGGAGCGGCGACAGTGAAGACTCCAGCAGCGAGGTAGAGAGTGGCAGTGAGGCAAGAAGGAAGTACAGAGTGAGGAGGTAGTTAGGGCGTACAAGAGTGTTCTGCAGTTAGTGGAGGAGGGGTTAGCAGCGACAGACAAGGGCAAGGGTATGAGCAAGCATAAGAAGATTGTAGCGAAATATGTGAAGAAATCACACTTAATAGAACGTAAATTGTCTTGGATCAGGTCTGAATGGGACAAACAGATGCAGAGGAAGGGCGCCAAAGGGAGCGAAGGAGTAAAAGGCGCTATCCCAAAGGCAAAGGAATTGGGGCCCTTAGCGATGTGGGACTTTTCCAAGTGTTACAGCAAGAGATGGCGCCCTCCATGGATGAGCTCAGGGGAGCACAATGTCAATATAGCTGCACATGTAACGAGGGAGCTGAAGGACAGAGTTGTGGGACTGCAGTACTTTTCTATGTTTGAGTTGTTGCCTGGGGAAGGGCAGGCTAAGAATAGGCCGCAGAGTGGTGTGACTTGGGTTGACCCAGAGAAGAAGCCACAGTACCGAACCCTCCCTAGAACAATAGAGAACTGGCACATGGGTTTTGGTATTATGTGTGCCATTTTATATGAAGAAGCCCCCTACCACTTGGAGGGAATCTTTGCGTATCAGCAAGAGATTCAGAAGTTGCATGACAGACACAAAGGGGATGGATGGTGCCACTATGACGAGCAATTTAGAAGGCACAAAGAGATCAACCCAGCAGCGGATTGGGCCTGGATTCACACCGGGCTCATGCATGAAGCTATGAACAGGCCTGTGAGCCAGCCCTTTGGCTTTGGCCCCTCGGTGGGAGGGGCAGATCGGATCAGAAATGGGGAAGATGGCAGGGGGATCTGCTATCTCTTTGAGAAGGGACAGTGTGGCTCTTCAGAACGCTGCAGATATCAGCACATCTGCAGATCATGCGGGGGTGGCCATTCCAGGTATAATTGCAAGAGACAGCAAGTGGATAGGAAACCCTGGTGGGACAGACCTAGAACCAGTGGTCTTAGGCCCAATGAAGAGACTAGAAAGGGAATCCCCCCCCCAAAACCAGAGAAAGCCAAGTGAGCGAGGCAAGCAGAGCCTTAGGAGTAGGACAGGGGATGAAGGGCTACCTACTCCTATTGTTGTGGATGAACTGCGGCAAGCGTTGGTTCACTTCCCTAATGCAGAGCAAGCAACATTCTTAATCAATGGTTTTTCCGACGGATTTATCATACCATACAAGGGGCCCCAGGTGGCCAGGCTGGCAAAGAACTTGAAATCAGCCAGAGAGAGGCCTGACATATTGAAGGAGAAGGTGACGAAGGAGCGTGCCCTGGGGAGAGTTGCAGGCCCCTTTCTTTCCCCCCCACTAGAAGACTTTAAGGTGTCACCCTTGGGACTGGTCCCCAAAAAGGGGGAGGGGGAATTTCGCTTAATACACCACTTGTCCTTCCCGGAGGGCAACTCAGTAAACCACCATTTGGATAGGGAGGAATGTTCTGTCACTTATACCTCTTTTGACAAGGCAGTAGAGATGGTCAGGGACAAGGGGCCTGGCGCGCTACTGGCGAAAGCAGACATCAAATCGGCATTCCGCCTGTTACCAGTTCATCCGGTTAGCTATCCGCTCCTGGGCTTTGTGGTAGATGGGGGTTTTTTCTATGACAAATGCTTGCCCATGGGGTGCGCGATTTCATGTGCAGTTTTTGAAAAGTTCAGCAGTTTTTTAGAATGGCGCTGCAAACTAGAGAGTGGGTTGAATGGTGTTGTTCATTATCTTGATGACTTTCTATTTGCGGGTAGAGCGAAAAGCGGTGAATGTGAGAAACTGGTACAGGTTTTTGGTGGCATGGCAAAACGTTTGGGGGTTCCCCTTGCAGCAGAGAAGAGCGAGGGCCCAGTCACTTGCCTGTCCTTCCTTGGGATAGAGTTAGACTCGGTTAAACAGGAATCTAGGCTGCCCGCAGATAAGGTGGAGGCTTTCAGGGCAGCAGTTCAGCTGTGTCTTCAGAATGAGAAAGTGACGCTTAAACAAATACAGTCCTTGCTAGGCCAGCTAAACTTCGCCACAAAGGTGATCCCGCTTGGGCGTCCTTTCTCAAGGCGCCTGGCCAGGGCTACGGTGGGGCTGAAGAAAAAGCATCATTTCACAAGGTTGAACAAGGGTGTAAAGGAAGATCTGGCCATTTGGGACAAATTCCTGTCTGACTTCAACGGAGTGTCCTTGTGGAGGGAACCTAAGATTTGTAATGCAGCACTGCACCTCTACACTGACGCAGCAGGAAGTGTGGGTTTTGGGGCCATGCTTGGCAATAGGTGGTGTGCAGAGAAGTGGCCAGACGAATGGAAGAATAGCAAGCTGGGAACGAACATACATTTTTTGGAGTTATTCCCTATTCTGGTTGCAGTAAACATCTGGGGGGAGCAGCTAGCCAACAGGTCAATTGTATTTTGGTCAGACAGCTGGTCAATTGTGCAGGTACTGAACAAACACTCCGCTAATTGCCCTCAGATATTGAAATTGCTGCGAGCATTGATTCTGAAATGTTTGCAGTTGAATATATGTTTCACAGCGAAGTTTGTGGAAGGTTGCAAAAACAGGATTGCTGATGCACTTTCTCGTTTTGAATGGAAGCTTTTCAGGGAACTGGCACCGGAAGCAGAAGAAGAAGGAACGTTGTTCCCGCAAGAGCTTTGGAGTTTTGGGCCCCTCAGCTAAACACTTTGGCGCTGCAGGCGCTGGCACCTGGCACGAGGGGTAAGTATGAACAGGGCATCAGGGACTTCAGGCAGTGGTATCTATCCACGTACAAAGGCTCAGCGCACTTATTATCAAGTACTGCTACTGCAGCTTTTGCCCTGTGGGCTTGGGAGAGCGGCAAGTCTAGGTCCTGGGCTGAGGTAAGGATAGCAGCATTGACTTTCATAGCAAATGCCCGAGGGAAAGGAGAAACACCCAACGGGTTCCTAGTGAAGAAGACATTAGCTGGGTGGAGCAGATGCGCGCCGCCAGAGGCCGACAGGCGAGAGGGTATCTCCATGGATATACTGAGGAAGCTGGTAGGGAGGCTACAGTTAATTTGTTCTAGCAGTTATTAAGTGCTCCTTTTTCGATGTGCTTTCCTCATGGCTTTTTATGGGGCGACTAGGGTGAGTGAGCTAGCTTCATGTAGAAAGGATTGCAACCCTAAAACGGTGGTTCAGCGGGAACATTGTGTGATAGACGGGGAGCTAATGAGTTTCAAGATACCAAGGTCCAAGACAGATCAGTGCGGGAGAGGAGCATGGGTGACGCTAGGGTCCATTGAGGAGGAAAGAATGTGCCCAGTGAGGGCCTTGCAGGAATTTCTGGTGGTAAGGCCAAACAAAGCAGGAGCGCTGCTGGTGCATTTGGATGGGACATCCTTGTCCATTTTTCAATTTCGTGCAGTTCTAAACAAGGCTCTAGAAGCAAGTGGCTTGGATCCGAGGCGTTTTGGCACACATTCTTTCCGAATTGGAGCCGCTTCAGAGGCTGCAGCAGCAGGGCTGCCCAGCGATGGGGTAAAGAAGGTGGGCCGATGGAGGTCCCAGGTTTTCAAACGCTACGTGCGTCCGATCACCAAGCTACCGCAGGGAACCCCGCCACCCAGCATCTAGATTCCCGGGGCAGCCTTGGCTAGTGGTCGCCACTAGGGGGCCCTAGGGGAAGTTCCCCCTCTGCATTATAATTACAGGGAGTCGACGGCAGAGGGGTTTTCGCCCCTAGCAAGGCTGACCACGGAGAGATGTGGGTGGGTGCATGTAGGTGTGACTGAGCCAGAAGGGCTAATAAGATCGTAGTTTGCCTTTCCCCACCCCCCTTGGGGTGGGGTTTTTGGCTGTATTGCTTTTCCCCACCTCCCCTTGGGGGTGGGGTTTTTGGCAAATTTTGAGAACCAACTATTCCCAATCCTACCGGGTGGTGGATGGTTGTCGACAGGCAGGGAGTGAGTCAAGCTCTTCCCGGAGCAGCATGAGTGCGCATAACTCTGGTAGGATCTGCTAGGGTAGTTGTAGTTGATGGAGCAAGGTCCCGGAGTTGGTGGGGGTGCCGCCCGGCCCGGGGGGGGGCTGGTCGGCTGTGGCGGTACCAGGTGAGGCACCTGGTTACACCAACTATCCGGTCTGTGTGTGAGCTCAGCACGGGCCGCTACCTTTTGTCCTATTTGGGCCAAGGCCTAGAGTCACCCCGACATTGCTTAACCGCTAGAAAGCCTCGGAGGGGAA
>JAUBNR010387516.1:0-10776 GCA_032353675.1 Desmognathus balsameus
TGCATTATCCTGCCTGGCACCTGTATCCCCACGACCTGTACTCAGAGCACTGTTCGCGGTATACACATCGTATGCACTGCTCCGTCCTGATGAAGGTGGCATAGTCCCTTGCCCCGCCGAAACTTGTCGACACCCTCCCCTACAATCAATATAGAAGCCTCCAACCACGGACACCTGGAACCTATGTGGTCCACTGTATAGTTAAAAAAATTTCAGCATATGGTGTTGTGGATTACCGTGTTCTCTCCATGTTACTCTGATACCTTGTAGGTGAACAAAGCACAACTTTGGTTGTGTCTCTGTTGAAAGTGTCAGTCCGGGTGTGACGTCAACACCCGGTTCTGCCTTTTTCACATAACATTAAACCAGCCCTGGGCTGTTGCACAGCGTGGGCGGCTATTTGCTAGTATTTTGTCTTGTACTTTTTCCTGTCTCTGTTGTTCTATTTGTGTTCAATGTGTTTCCCTTATTTACTTTGCTTGTTTCTCTAACAAAATCTGATTACATTACATTACATTATTTAATTTGTAAAGCGCCTAAGCCCGTAGGCGTCAAGGCGCTAACATATAACAGTACAATCAAAGAGCGAGAAGAATAAAATCAGCAGGCAGCAGAATGAAACATAAGCAAATCCAGGTCAGAAGGAAAAGAATGTATATAGCCAGCAACAGGTTCATGTGAAATGCTCAGAAAAGAGAAAAAACTTCAGTCCCTTCTTAAAAGAGAAAAGGTCTTTAGCAGAGCGTAATGGCAGGGGAAGGAGATTCCACCAGCCAGCTGCAATGTTTGAGAACAGGCGGCCACCCAAGCGTGTACGTCTAATCCAACTAGCTGCTAGATGGAGTTGGCCACCAGATCTCAGGGTACTAGCCGGAACATAGGGCTGCATACGTTCACATAAGTAAGATGGTGCCGTGCCCTGAAAGCACTTGAGTACATATTTTCCCCTTAAATGTTATACAATTAGTGTGTTCCACAAACCAGAAAGATCTGGGGCCCCCAGCTCCCAAGGATGGAGGCAAGGGAAGTTCTTGATCGTGGTGCTTCCGGTAAGTTCCACTTGCCCAATTAGACTCTTCCTCCCCCAGCCGGGGTGCTTGAGCTCTATGAAAGCCATAGAATAACCAATGGCCGTGGACCACGTTAAGACCTGATGCTGCTTTTTCCATTGGTGGGTCAGAGGCAGCTGGGATTGAGCACATTTTTGCTAAAATCTTCTGTTAGGTTTTTTAATTGGATTTCAACCAGCAGTCGACCTGTTCCTTAATTCAAAAGGATAGGCTTTGGGGAGTATCCCCAGGCTTTGGTCTTTGAGCAGGGGTCTTGAGGTGATGGGCCTCTGGGTCCAATCCTAACCTCTAGTAATGCTGCTTTTACTACATCTGAGCTGGTGGAGCCTGTGGCGTTCACTGCCTGCTAAGCTGGTTGCAGGGAAGCGGACGTGATTTGGGCAATGTAGTGGGACCATTGAGCCCAGGGCAACCTGCCCGCGTGGCCACTCAAAGCTGGTGAAGAGTCTGGCATCGCTTTCTTGCAGGAAGAGCAATTGACTCTGCAGGGCTGCAGGTTGATTCCAGGCGGCCGTGAAGGCTTCTACTAGCTTAGTGCCTCAGTTTGCTGGCTCTGTACAATTCATACTTGCACTGGAGGAGTTTGTGGTCTGCCTCAGTTTTAGTTCCTGGCCTTTGGCCAGCGTCTGAATTGGATGCTCCTTTCCATCTGATCTGCTGTGAGGATCCAGTCCCACTTCTGACACCACTTGTGGATGGTTGAAAAAATGACACTGGATCCGGAAGGAAGGTCAGATAAAGGTGCACATCTTTTCTTATTTACACACAACCAGTGGTGGCGGACAACCACCCGTGAGACGGGAACTCCAACTCGCAGCACACACGTTCACTTGCTCACCCGGCAGCCAAAACACGAGAGAAGACCGGATTCAGTTTAAGGTCTTTATTTCATCAGTCTTGTTTCTTTTCTCCACACAGCCAGCCGGCTGGGTATCAAGCAGTACAGAGATACAGCATGGAGAGCGGGTAGGCAAAACATCTCCCTTTCACCTCACCCCCCGTTTCTCCCGTCGTGCCACAGCACAGTGCAGGTTATGCACAGTCTCAGACGGGTTCCTCAGTGAGACAAATCCCACCTACCATTGCTCCTCCTATTATACCGTGCTGGTGTCATGTGACCAATACCAAAATTAACACCGCATCAGTTGATCAAATAATGAGTTAACCTGGGTATGAATACCCCAATTCTTGAGAGTCTAACTCATTATTACATAATGACCACAAACGTTTGGATTTGGAGGAGAAATTGCATAGGTGGTACAAGTATTACAACATACTGTAAATATACCGCATGAAAAATAATTTCTCATTAAAACTGAGCATTCTAATCAGGTAGGAATGAATTCCCTATCCATGAACATTATATACAGTGAGGAAAAAAAGGGATTAGGTATATACAAGAATAATATATACCTGTGAAGGAAAAAAAGGAGAGATTAAATCAATCTTTTTAACGTCCCTCACAGTAAAACAAAAACAAAAAGGCATAAGAATATTTACAAGAAAAGCCCCCAGGGGAGGGTACCTCCCAATTCTTTGTACATTTAGTTGTTTACAGTGTACATAGTACAGGATACAAGACCCAATGTCCTAATTATTCTGAGTTTTTCTGAGAAGAGACCGCCATGATATGAAGAAATAAGAACATATTTTTCAAATAAACAGACTTAACCCTGTTTTAATATTCATACCTCCCGGTGCACATGTATCAAAAAAAGCTATAAGCTTTGATTCTGTGCATCTCAGTAATTTGTCATGGTCCCCACCTCTTTTAGGGATCCCTACTGTTCTCAAGGCCCAAAATTTCATAAGTGTGTCCTTTGACTGATGTTTGGCTTCAAAATGAACAGCAGTTGAATATGTTACATCTTTGTTCCTGATAGCCCTTTTGTGCTGTAACATTCTCTCCCTAAGTGGCAGAATAGTACTGCCAATATATCTTAGCCCACATGGGCACTCAATCATGTAAATACAGAAAGGCGTGTCACAATTCATGCGTTCTTTGATAACATAAGATTGACTTCTTAGGGGACTCGTTACCATTTTTTTGTTGTAATAAGTTTTGTTGCAAGCTTTACAGCGTGCACAACTGAAAAAACCCCTATCCCGTTGGGCACCACCCTTCTCTCTACAGAAATGACTGGGGGAGAGAGAATCTCTTAAGTTAGGTGCTCTTGAATAGGAGATTTTAGGAGAATCAGAGACTAAGGGGGACAGGACAACATCAGATTTCAAAATTGGCCAATATTTTTTGAAAATAGCTTTAATCTTGAATGCTTGTTTTGAGAACCTCATGATCATCCAAGGATCCTGTTGAGTAGTCTTAGTGTGTTTTTTTCTTAGTTCATTAGGTTTAAGACCCTGTACTTTATTCCTGGCCTGTTGTAACATCTGGTTGGGGTACCCTCTCTGACGGAACCGCTGTACAACTGAGTCTATTGCCAACCCTGTTTCAATTTCTTCTGAACAGTTTCTACTCATTCTGAGTATTTCAGCATATGGAATGCCCCTGATACATGACAATGGATGACCGCTAGAAGCCAAAAGCAGAGAATTTCCTGCTGTTGGTTTAAAATGTGTCTTATGATGCAAAATCCCTCCTTTAGCATATATTTCTAGGTCCAGAAAGATCACTCTTACTGGAGAGATTACCCCCGAGAATTGCAAATTAATTCCGTTATTGTTAATCTCTTCAACAAAAAGACCCCACTCTAGCAAATCACCTTTCCAGATGAAAATTAAATCATCTATGTATCTGGCATAAAACACCACATTCGCAAAAGCTGGTATAGAATAAAGTATGGTGGCCTCCCACCATCCCATTACAATATTTGCGTATGTTGGTGCTATGGGACTCCCCATCGCAGTACCTAGAACCTGATGGAACAATTTTTCATCAAAAAGGAACACATTACGCGATAGGCAATAACTCACCAGTTCCAATAACATCTCTGAAACTTCAGAAAAGCTCACTGACCAGTCTAATAGGAAAAACCGTAAGGCCCGAAGCCCATCTTCTAATCTAATGACGCTATAAAGTGAGGCTACATCTAAGGTACAGAGGAAATAACCATCTACCCACGTGATTTGATGTATTTTTTCGATCAGATGCGGAGTATCTCTTAAATGGGAAGGTAGAGAGGTAACAAAATCTCTAAGATGGAAGTCCAAATACTGCGCTAATGGTTCAGTTAACCAGCCAATGCCCGATACAATCGGTCTCCCAGGTGGATTAAGGGGATTCTTATGCAATTTAGGTAGATGGTAAAAGGTTGGTATGACTGGAGATTTCACTGTCAGGAATTCATACTCTTCCTGACTGATTAGCTGTTTTCTAACAAACCTACGTAGCATGCGTTCTAATTCAAGCTGATATTCATCAACACAATTTTTGTTAACAATTTCATATGTGATCCCATCCAATAGTTGTCTATATGCTTCATTAGTGTAGTCATGTACATTTTGTACTACTATATTACCGCCCTTATCCGCAGGCTTGATGATAACCCCTGATTTGTTACTAAGGGAAGTAAGAGCCATTCTTTCCTCATGGGTCACATTATCTGTAGTAGATATTCTATTACAATGAGTATATAGCGCCTTAAGATCTCTAAGCACTGTATCATAGAAAATTTCTATGTGATCTTTAATCTTTGTAATAGGTGTGAATTTGCTTTTAGGTTTGAAATTAGTAAATTTAGCTAGCTGCTTAGGTAAGGTATGTATGGCTTCCATATTATTACTGTCAGTTATTAATTCATTCAGTACCACTTCCATATCAAACTCCCGCCTACTGCGTACATCTGGGATATCATGTATCTGAACTGTGCCCCCCTCCCCCCGGCGTACCCCCTCAGATCCTGCAAAGAATTTAAGTAGCTTCAATTTTCTCACATATTTAAACAATTCGATTTTTAAATCAACAAAATCGAAATTATATGAGGGACAAAAATTCAACCCTTTGCGTAATACTTGACATTCTAGATCTGAGAGAGGGACATCAGAGAGATTGACTACGGTGATATCTTCAAACACAGTATCATTACCCGCATGAGTCAGTGTAGTCCTAACATTACTCATTTGGTCCTCGAGCGGGTCTGGATTTGAGAGGACCCCACTGGTTTCTTGCTCTGCCCTTTTCGAGCGCCTTTTGCGCCTCCTCCTTGTTGGCCTCTTCCTTTTTGTGGTCCGCCTGCTCCTCTTTTGTCCCGATCTTTTAGGACCCTTTGTTGTTGGTCCAGGACAAGCACTCGGTATTCGTCCGGAAAAACCCCTGATTTCACGGAACTGGTATCTGAGTCCGTATCTGCTTCAGACGACACTGGTGTAGTGAGCTGTTCAGTAGTCTCAGGGACTGCCGTAGTTTCTCCAATCTTCTTTCTGGCCGTATCGAAACGTTTTGAGAAAGTGAAGACTTGATTGGTTTCATAATCGCGTTTGTCTCGATTATATTTACGCTGTTTCCTTTTGCAAAGATTTTCCTCTTGCTTATCCAGCCTCGTTTCAATATCTGCAAATACTGCCTCCAATTCTGCCCCTGCATGCTGGTCCAGTAGCTCTGTTTTAATTTCCGCCGCTTTGTTTTGAAAGCGCAGCTGATCTGTTCTGTTGTAATCTATTAGAAATTTCATGTCTTCAATAGAGTGACAATGCTGCAGAGCACACCATCGTTGTATCAAATCAGGTGTTGCGTTCTCATAATTGGGCATAGTTAAGCGACGCAGACCCCTGGGAATACGATCAACTTCTATTGAACGCTGTAAGGATGAAACTTCCCAGATTTTTGAAACTTCAAGTCTGCACATTTTTTCAAATTCAGATGTTTTTTGCCGAAATTCGGTTTGGATTGCACCGGCTTCTGTTTGGGGAGCGGTCCCGACATTTTCCAAAATTTCATACGCCTTCTGCATTAGCGCCAGCCGCTTCTCTTCTCTGCTGGTCATACTGCTTGTCTAACTGAATCCGTCTCAATCGTGTAGGTTTTCCAAAGAGCTAATTCGGGTGGAGCTGCGTATGGCAAAAATACCCCGCTATTCTCCGTATACGGAGGAAGCGCACTGATGGCAGGTTAAAGCGGCAAGGAGGGGCAAGGGGACCCCCAGGGAGAAAGGAAGCGCCCGGGCGTTCTGCAACACTCAGGCATCTCCACTCGACCACAGGTTTCCCCCCACCCACCGCAACCACCGGGAGGGAGGGCACACCCAACACCACAACAGGGCGGCGCGTTGAACCTCAGCTACCCAACTTACCACGCTAACCCCCGGTCCCCCTCGCTTACACCTGCAGGTCGCAAGCCGAGAGACAGAGGGACTGATGAGGCGGAGACAAGAGATAGAAGAGATCAAAAGAGAATGGCCGCAAGGAAAAGAAGAAGAGACCGTAAGAAGGCAGACCTCTGCAGAAGAAAGATTGGAGCTCCCCCTTTCTCCTATTTGAAGGAGAGCACCGACCAAAACAAATTATCGACACAGTATGAGGCTAATCATATACTGCTACACCATGCAGACACAGAAGAACAGACAAAGGGCCCACCAAGACAGATCGCAGAATTAAGAACACACGACAATACACGGAGCAGGAGAGAGCGTAGAGGAGACATCAACCACATTATCCACCAAGGAGACCCCACACAAGATCAAGACGGTGATAACCCCTTCCAACCGCCACTTCCCACGGACCCCCCACCAGAGAGACCACCGCTCCCACCTGCAAACTTGCAATTCCAACCCCCGCCCCCCACCGAACCCCCATCAGAACCGGAGAGGCCACCTTTACCTCCAGCGAACATTACGGAGGACACAGAACAGAGGGAGAGCACAAGAGAATCTGAAAGGGACCTCTCCCCACCCAGGAACTGGGGTGGCTTAAGGCTCACCCAGACACCACCAGAGCCGACACAACCACCCAGGACTCCGCCACCACCTAGAAGGCCAATACAATCACCTGGAAGGTCACCACAACCAACGAGGAAACCGACAGCACAACCACCGCCGCCGTGGGACAGCAAAGAAGGAGAAGAACATGAAAGGGGACCAGCAACCCCTAAAACTAACCATGCACCAAAGAGCTGGACTGAACTCCTCAGGGAACTGGAAAGACACAAACACATGAACTTCCCCCCGCCGATCACAGCAACCCCGACTGAAAAACCAAGACGGAGATCCAATCTTAGAGCGAACGCCACCCTGAGAGGTTCCCCGGCACTCAAGAGGGCAAGGCCGAACACCACAGACTCAGGAAATGAAGAAGAAGAACAGATGGAGCCGGGCAAATTCCCAGACCTGGATCTGGAGGAAGACGAAGAAAATAAACAAGGAGAGACCGACGGAGCAACACCCAACGGCGTAAAATTCATCGAAGCTTTCAAAGAAAGAGTGAAAGCTACGGGGGAGATCCTCGGAATCCTCCTAAACACCTTGTCCCTGCCTAAACACAAATTCGAGATCAGAGACTTAATAGACCAATACGACCCAGACATGATGTTCCTCACCGAAACCTGGTTGAGCGAGGACTCAGGACCAGACCTTCATGAGGCCTTCCCAGAAAACTACCACTACATCCTAGCCAACCGGGACCTTCGGGGCGGAGGAGTAGGAATTTTCACAAAAACAGAACTGGACATCTCCAGAATCCCCCAACCGGACATTGAGAGCTATGAGTCCCTGGCGGTGAAAGTGAAAGGACCAGAACCCCCCATCACATACCTCCTCATATACAGACCTCCTAACAAAGACCTCACCTCCTTCCCGGACAGAATAGCCGACCACATCGCCGACCTCCAGAGCTCCCACTCCAACCTGGTAGCCCTAGGAGACTTTAACATCTGGGTGAATAGAGCCAACAACCCATCCGCAAAACTTTTCCTGGCCAACATGGATGCGCTGGACCTGATACAGGGAGTCACCAAACCTACGCACAGAAGAGGCAACAGCTTAGATGGGATCTACTACACAGAAGGACTAGCAGAAGTCGGGGACCCGATCGAAATTCCGTGGTCAGACCACACGCTCATCCCATTTACAATTAAAACCAAAACCGGTCAGGTCAAAGAAGAATCGGTCGCACAGGCAGACAGGAAATGGAGTTCGATAGATGTGGAACAGGACCTCATCCCAGAAATCATGAGGACTACGCCGGTCTTTAACTTCCCAAAAATCAAGGACAACACTACGGAGGAGGAAAAAATAGAAGCAAGAAGGGACCTGGGAACAGCTGTGGAGAACCTCAACAAATGGATCACCTCTGCGCTAGACAAATTCGCCCCCATACAGGAAAGAAGGAAAAAAAGGAAGAGGGGCATCAATCAATGGTTCACAAAACAGACGAAGCAGCTTAAACTGAAATCAAGAGAAGCACTAAGGAACTGGCAAAAGGAAAAAAACCCAGAGACCCTACTCACCTACAGGAAAGCTAATAGACAATACAGAGTAGAGATACGAAAACAGAAGAGAAGATACTTCACCAGACTGATAGAAGAAACAAGCAACCCCAACAAAATACTCTTCGACATAGTTAAAGAATTGAAGACTCTAAAACTCCCGGTCGACATCCCAATCACACAAAACTTCGTGGATCGAATGGCTAAACACTTCGCAGACAAGGAAATCACCCTAGATAAGAAAATAGCAGCACTAAAGAAGAAACTATACACGGGAAACCCACCAACACAACAGAGGAGGATAGACTCAAGGCCACCCCGCTTCTCAGCCTTCCAGGCGATTGAGCGAGAAGACTTCACCAAAATGATCACACGATCCAAGATCGCTGGATCCCCAGACGACCCCTGCCCGCAAGACCTCTTCAAGACACTCACTCTCTCGACTACAGTGGGGGAGGCCATCAGAAACATCGCAAATGCCTCACTCCAATGGGGAGTTATGCCGCCCGAACTCAAGATGTCACACGTCAAACCCCTTCTGAAGAAACCGGGCCTAGACAGCAACAACAACGACAACTTCAGAGCCATCGTCAGGAGTACATTTGTAGCAAAGGTGATAGAGAAAATAGCAACCAGTCAACTCGGGGATCACCTAGAAGACAACCTCCTTCTGGATACGGCTCAATCAGGGTTCAGGGCCAAACACGGTACAGAGGGAGTCCTGATAGGAGTATGGGACGAACTAAAAAGACAAGCAGATATAGACGGAGCAGCGGCCCTCATTCTACTGGACCTATCCGCCGCCTTCGACACTGTGGACCATACAATCCTGTTGGAGAGACTAGAAGACATGGGAATTACAGGACCGGCGAAGGACTGGATCAACGACTTCCTCAAGGACCGGAAACTACAAGTAACCATGAAGCCGCACACATCTAAAATGTTCTCTCCAAAATACGGAGTTCCCCAAGGATCACCGATATCCCCGATGTTATTCAACATATACACAAAACCCCTGGCTGCCATCGTCCGAAGACACGGCCTCTCCTGCTACAACTACGCGGACGATACACAAATCATCCTGAAGATCCACAACAACAACGACAACACACAAGGGGAGAAAGCCAGGGAATGCCTGCTAGAAGTATCCAGATGGATGAACGATAACCACCTAGTTATCAACCCAGGGAAAACGGAACTCCTGACGTGTGGCAATAACAACCTCATCCTCGACCCAATACCATGGCCGATCGAATTAGGGGATGCTCCGGAACCTGTAAATAAGGCCTACAGCCTGGGCTGTTACATCACGAAAGACCTGGACCCCATCGAGCAGGCCAAGGCCATCTCAAAGCAATGCTTCCACAGGCTGAGGGTGATCAAGAAAATCCTACCGTACCTGAGCTACCCCTCGCGGGTCACCGTAGTCACAGCGTTGGTCCTGAGCAAATTAGACTACGCGAATGGACTCCTCGCCGGAGCCTCGACACAATGCATCAATACCCTGCAGAGAGCCCAGAATGCGGCGGCAAGACTCCTCACGCACACTCCACTCAGGGACCATATCACCCCCAGCCTAGTGGCCCTACACTGGTTACCTATCAACAGGAGAATCACCCACAAGATCCTCGGAATGACGCATCAAGCCATCCAGAAGAAGGGCCCCGCATATCTCATGGAGAGGATCCATATCAAAGAAAACAACCGAATCCTCAGAAGCGCGGGAGAGATCAGGCTTGCAATCCCCTGGTCCAACAAAAGGAGGATGGGTGACGCATCCTTCTCATACCAAGCACCAACGCTCTGGAACAAAGTCCCAAGAAACCTCAGAGACATCAGAGACACCCGACAATTCAAGAAAGCACTGAAGACCTGGCTATTCATCTCCTGGAGAGACGAATAGGAGCTGACACCACAAATCAGCCAACCGGGGACCTAAGGCCGCCAATTCAGGACACCACAACGCTGTACTGTAACGAACCAACACTCAGATCCAAATACACAATAAAGATAAGCACTTCTACCAAGACTCAGGCTCTGTTTTGTCCCACACAATGAGCAATAACAACAGGAAGGGAATACACACCTGTCGTCATAGACAATTAGCACTAATTACAAACCCAATTACCGACACTATCCAGGCAACACATATCACACAAAAACGCCCAACACCGCACCACACACCACGAAGACACGACAGCGGACACCCAGACAGAAACACATAAACGGTAACACGATGTTAGTACCTAATCTGCAACCCGGAGGGCACGGCCGGACAAGCGCCATAAAGTCCCATGGGAGATCGGGGCGCTATACAAGTACCATTTT
>JAUBNR010398599.1:0-10768 GCA_032353675.1 Desmognathus balsameus
AAAGGCGGTGCCAATTATCCACACGTTTATCCAGAACGGTCCGCTGCCCACCCTGCAGTTTGCATTGGCCATTGGTGCATGTGCTGAGGCGAAGGCTGTTCAACAGAGGCATTATTTTGGGGGGATACCTAATATCTCTTTTTAGGCGGACAATTTAATTGTCTATTTAAAGGACCCTGCCTCGGGTTGGGGGATACCCTTCTTGCCATTTACGAGTTTGGGGAACTCTCACGGTTGAGGATATGAATAAATCAGTGATATTCCCATGGGCCACTAATGTACACGATGCGGCAGTCGACACATGATTAACCTATGCTTTAGAGGGATTTAAGAATTTCGGTGTATTTATCTCCAAGGACAAACAGGTGGTGCTATATAAGAACATAACTGATTTGGTTCGGGCCTATAAAATCAAGATTACCTTTTGGAACAAACTGACGCTTTCCCTTGCAGGCAGAAGCGGTATCTCAAGATGATTATCATGCCGAAATTTCTTAATTTGTTTCAACACATGCCTAACTATCTGCCGAGTTTGATCTTAGTTGCTTGTCGGGAACAGTGCCTCCAACTGCTTTGGGGTACACATCCCCCCAGGATTGCATATTTCATGTTGAAACATGTTGTGCCAAAGGGAGGATTGGGTCCCATGCTTGTGACGTATTATTTGGCGGCGCAGTTGCAATATGTAGTTCACCTGTTTGCTGAGGTACTCGCTGCAGCCTATAACCGTATGGCACATGAAGTCTACAGACCCTTTAACCTTGGGATTCTGGTAACGGTGCCCGAGTTGTATTGTAAGCTTCCTAGGTCCCCCATACGTACCTCCCTGGAAGTATGTGTTGTGATTATTATCCAAGGCAGGAGGTAACAGGTAAGGATTTATTAAGCAAGGAACATCAAGCAGGTCCAGCCTCAACCAAAGTCAGGCCCAACTGAAATCATTCAGAATACATAGGCATTCATATTCCAATAAAGAACAGAGTTGAAAGATGTATCTTAATTATAGACACGTGAAAGCATAAACCAGATCACAGCATTTCTATCCCACTTAATACAATTAAACAAAAGAAAATGAAAGCTCCAAAGAAATAAAGATAAAAATAGAAATTTCTATCAATCTCTTACAATAAGATCAACCTTCTTCCTCCATTTTCCACTCTCCAAACACACAGCCCCCTTCGTGACTTTAACAACTTTTTCCAACTCCACCAACTTTGGAAACTTCAGGAATTTTTGCTCTAACCCTATCCCCCACAATCAATTCCCTACTTTTCACACTGTTCTTCCCATTATAATATTCTAACATCTTCTCTTTTTTCTCACGTACACACTCACGCATCTCCTCCCAATTCAATGGTTTTTCCTGAATATTAACCTTCTCTCTTAACCAGACTGGAAAATTTTCAGTTATTGGTTCCGTCCCACGCATAACCTTAAATGGAACCAAACCGGTTACAGTACGAGGAGTGGGATGAAAAGACCAAAACGTGTTCTTCAAGAACTCCTCAACCAACACCCTATTGGTCAATGCCAACTAAATCACATTCTTAAATGATTCCGTTCACACGCTCCCTTTATTGTTCCCTCCTAATATGCTAATGTATATAATGGATTAATTTTGACTCTCCATACTATAAAGTAATAAGCACTCTCAACCCCCAAGCACAGCACTATAAAGTCCCCACCTCCATGTTTCACCATCGGGATGCCAGAGAGCTGTCATCACCCCAGGCATACAGATGCAGTGTTTCCTGCCATGACAGCAAGATTGAGATCATTCCGCATATCCAGCTGGAAAAAGCCCCCCACCACAATGCTAGATGCTTGCCTTTTCCACCACCTACGCACCTCCCAAATGCACCAGCCAATACATACCTGCTCCTCCCTATCCCACTCCAAAACCCTAGGGACGAGGTAAACCCACTCAATAAGAAAAATAAACACAAATGACAAACACACGCAACCAAAAGGGAGTTATGAACTCAAGCCCTCTCAAGGTTCAAAGCACATAAAAAGCTGTGGGATCTCGAATAGAAATCAGGCTGTTGCTGATCCCCTCCAGCCCGTGGTGCTTCGATGCTGCCGAGGTGGTGATTCTGCGCCATACAAGACCCAACCACAAAACAATACAATACAATACATGTCCGTTAGTCCTACGCGCGTACAAAGGAATCTTCCTATATAAAATATTATTCTTTTCCAAAAACTTTGTCATCTCCCCTGAAAGGAATTGAACACCACTGTCGTCCTCCGACGTCGCTCTCGGGTCTTAGGCATCTGCAGCGCGGCATTATCCCACCCGAAGCCCCATTACAAGACGGCCACCCTCATTTCCCAACATCAGGGTGGATGAACCACCAATCACAGGAGGGCGCGCTGGAAACATAAGACTATTTAAACCTCTGTCAGACAGTCCACAAGCGCGTATCAACGAGCCAGTAAGACTTGTCACCGCTGTTCGCTCCCTCTTGACTCTTCGACCCTTTACCTTTACAGTCTCGGTGTTCTACTCCAGTCCTGGTTTTCCAGTTCCTATTCTTGAGCTTCAGTTTTGGCTTTTCCTCGTTCGGTCGTAGTTTGAGTTTTGTTTGTTGTTGGGCGTGTGTTGACGCTCACTTCAGTGCTCCTTGAATCCTTTTCCCTGTGAGTATCTTGAATCCTTCCTTAAATACATTCTTGTGTTTTACTTCTAGTTGGCTAGAAAGCGCTTTCCTTGTTGTGCATTTCCATGCGCTTTGCTAGTGTGTTTGCAACGCTCTTCATATTGGCTAAAGTTCGGCACTTTTCAGGTACATTTCTTGGTGCTTCACTGCTGTGCAAATCTAAAAGCTTTTCTAGCGCTTTTCGGAGTGTTTCGTTATTCTTACTTTCGAGACGCTTTACCAGCGTAATTCACAGCACGTCCTTCTGGTTAACATCAAAGCGTCTTGCAGGCGCGTCCTCAAAGGTCTTTCTAACTTGAAGCGCTTTTCAGGCACTTTTATCATGCCTTTCTGGAGTTAAGAACAAAGCGTTTCAGGCGCTCTTCTTAAGGTGCCCTTCTACCTTTCAGTGCTTTAGTCCTCTTATCCCCTCCTTCAGATACCTTTGTTAGATTCCTTCGTGGTTGGTGCAAGTGTGTTGTGTTTCTACACTAATCAGTCTATTGATACTAGGCTAGTCTATCTTAGGTTTCCTTTAGGTTCCCATTGTGACAGTCCTCCCTTTAGTGTCAGTCTACACCCCTGTCTTGCAAGGTCCCAGGTTGCAGTTCCCAGGGGTGCCCTCTTGCTTACTAGTTTTGTCACTTATTGGTCATGCTTGCACCACTCTGGGTTTTTCACCCTCACAGGTTTTCCCAGAGAAAGGCGTTTTGCCACCACCTGTAAACTCTATACTACGGGTTGCAGTAGGCGGCTCTTTGCACAACCTTCAGCCACGCCTGGAAACCGGAGGTGAGCCTGCCTTAGTGTGACACCCATTGTCTGTCACTATTTCTTTAGGAACCCCTTCCCTAGAAAAAACTGCAGGCGAAAAAGACAAAATACTACGCGTATTTGGTTCTCTCAAAAATTCTAACTCTACCCATTTTGAAAAATAATCAGATAAAGAACTATGTACCTCTTATTCAAAGGCAAAGTAACTGTAGGTACCCTTATATCTAATCCTAGCTTTAACCAAAGACCATTAGACTATTAGGCAAATCAACATATTGTAATGGTTCTTTCCATATTTTCCAAGGTGTGTCAGCATTCTTACATTCAACACATGTATATCTAACACACCTTCAACCTCTCTATCTATTGCAGGCCACCAAAACTTCTCTCTCAGTCGCCACTTTGTGAAAGTTTTACCCATGTGTCCACAATGTGCCTTTTTTACCAACATCAACCTCAAATCCTCTGGGGATGGCGCTGGTTAAGCATAGGTGGCGTGTATATCCTGCCATACCTGCTGACTCGGTGGAACTGGGACTGCTCTTGAAACTGAGGGTCTGTGGCAGATTAATCTCACACTAGTATGCAAGATTAATTGAAATAGTTGGGGAGCAGCCTATTAAGGCAAAAACAAAATCGGACGCAGACTTGGAGGTGTAAATCTGAGACACTGAATGGGATACAGTGTGTTTGCATCCACAGTTGGTGAGCATTGCACCCCGCTCTAGGCTTAATCAGTGTAAGTACCTAGTCAGGGCCTACATGACACCAGTCCGCTTGGCACGATTTGTGCCTATGGCAGCCTCCTCTTGCCCACGTTGCCATCATGAGTGGGGTATTTATTTATTATTTTATTTTAAAAATTTGTATAGCGATACAGGCTTTTTTCTCTTAATATGGGCGTTCCCCCATATCCAATCTTACTGGGCAGGCATATTAGAAGAAGTTGAGAATATCACAGGAGAAAAGCCAGAAATGGACCCTTTCGTAGTGTTCTTTGGGAAGCTAAGGAGCAACCCAAAACATATGCAGCAATTTGTGGCAATGGGATTACTGCTAGCTAAAAGGGAATTGTCGCTTACGTGGATGAGATCCCGATCTCCGACAATAAATGTTTTTTGGAATTCCCTACTGAGATACCATAAGCTTGAAGGTGGCTTTTCAGAGGTTTTACCCTCTGCCAATTGTCCTACTGAAATCTGGGGTTGTTTCACATGGTATTTAGACTCCATGCAACCTCTGGTGGAGGTCGCTGAAGAGACTGTATCAGACTAATGTTTGATTAGCACCATGTCACTTCAAATAGTTTTTTTGATTTTACATTATTAATTTTTTGTTAAATAATTGGAATTAATTCACTATATGTAGCTGGGAGGGAGGGGATGTTGACTATTGTAACCGTAATGATCAATTGTATTTCAAGTTTAGTTTTTATTCTGGTTATGATGAATGTGACAAAAGAACTGTGGTCCTGTATCAGCTGCTATCTTAATCAATTGTTCCTAGTTTATTATAAGCACATATTGTCCCTTAAAAATTGCTAGTTTTTAGCCTTGCATTTTATAGTAATTTTTATTTTTACGGTGACAGTAATAAAATTTTAAAATGGTTGTTCTTCTCCTCTGACTGGTTTGTCACCACTTTTGCCAATTTATGCCTCTTTGTACAAACTTTGCACTTTTTGCACATTTAGCACTTTAGTGATATTGGCCCTACTAGTGATGTATCACAGCTAGCCAATCATCTCTGTACTCTATAGCGAGTACTGTTTCTTGGTGGCATCAATTTTAGTAGTTTGTGATCTGACTTGTAGTCTTCCCCCCGCTATACTGCCCGACTGTTGTTTCCTGCTTAGACAAGCATTTTATGTGCTTTATGTGAATATTGCTTTTCCCTTTACATTGGTTTTATTAGTACTCAGCTAGTAGTTTCATTTTCTTGCTGCAATTATGCAACCCCCCAGTTCTTCCCCCCCCAAACTACCTCATCAAGGCACTTTAGATAAATTTTTAAAAAAAGCTATTTCCCATTTGGACGACCAAGTGTCCATTGCCCGAAAAGAGCTGGAGATAACTAGACAGCAAGTTCTAGAGGCACAAATTCATATAGCCAGTTCGGTTGGTTTTCCAACATTACATACTCCAACACAAGGGCTTATTCCATCTAAAGACAACTGCCCTGCTGACCATCATATTGGTATCCCCACTGGCCAAGATGAAGGGGAGCCTGAACGTCTGTCTCAGTCCTCTAACCTCATCTTTGAATCCCAAGAATCCCCAACCAAGCTACCAAATCCCAGAAAAAGGAAAGCCCTAGCATCCAAGACTGCCCATAAAGGGGCTCAGCTGCACCCACCGGTAAAAAAGAAATGTAAAACAAAATCTCACCAACAGATCCCCAAAGTACCACTCAAATCAACAAGCTCTACCCAAAGTCCTCGTGGGGTAGAAGCTAGTAGGGAACTGGTCCGGCTTGGTGTTCTTTTAACCGAGCTGGCCTTAAAATCTGATAAAATGGAGTCATCCCTGAAGGATATCTCGGGTCAGGTGTCCCAGCTGGAAAGGTTATTTTTAGCAATGAACGAGAAATTAAATAGTATTCTAGACTCTAGAGAGAAGGAGTTTAATCTTGAGGTCCTGGTGTCGGATTTGGATACTAGGGTGGGTACTCTAGAGATGGGTCTTAAGCAAGCCCCTAGGGAAGTGATGGGGGGGCAGTCCGCTAGCCTTGTGGGCCCCCAGCCTAGTAACCCATTGCTAGGCCACAGTGGAAATAAGGGTAAAACTTCCTCTGCAGAGAAAGAACATAAGGGTAATTCTGTTCCTTCTCTTATGACAGTGCAGCTTCCGGACAGACGACTGGAACTGCCTCCAGCAGCCACCCCATATGTCATTATTTTTGCAAATGTTCCAGAAGTAGACCTTATCCAGGAAACCCATGGCAAAAGAGTTTACCAGGTTATTCAGTACCTACAAAATATCAGGGGTATCCATTTTATTAAGGACAGGGACATTCTAATGACACGAAGAATACAATGGGTGGGGAAGACAGAAATAAAGTTCCAGGGCGACTGTATTGTGGTTAATTTTGCTAATCAATGTCTGGTTGAGAGAATTCTCAACATGATCGGTGGTGTTATGTCTGACAGGCGTAGAGTCTCGGTGTTACCATTGGGCTTTTTCTACCCCCCACTGGGTGGCAATTTGCCCCCTAATAGATTTGAGGGAGAAACTTCTAGATCTAGACCAATTGGGAGCCAGGCCCTCCCCTTAGGCGCCTATCCGGTGCCGCTCACTAATAGATTTTTTCCTCTCAAAGACCTGAGCAGTAATGACTGACTGGACCCCCAAAATGAGCCTGCTGGGCCCCCTAATCGGCTGGACCAAAGGAGTGGTGCTAAGGAAAAGGTGGACACCCCTTTTGTCTCTAAAGGGTTTGACCCTGTTCCATTTATAAACCTGATGTCCTGGAATTGCGCTGGGCTTTCCAGTAAATTGCTTGCGGAAGAGGTTTTGCAGTTGTTCTCACTTAAGACCTTGATCTGTCTACAGGAAACTTGGTTAGTGGAAGAACGGCAGATCGAGGGCTTTAAAGGCTTCTTCTCAAATGCCACTCCCTCATTTTTTGGCAGAGCTCAGGGTGGCCTAGCCTGTTTTGTGTCTAATAACTTCTTGGGCCAGGTGGTGCAGCTGAACTCCCCGTCCCCAAATGTTCTCCCCCTAGTCTTTTTCATGGATGGGAGAACAATTTTGGTAATGAATATTTACTTGCGCCCTTGGGCGGAGGATGTTCACATCTTTTACACCACGCTCGCTAAAATTGTTGAGAATCTGGGGGAAGTTGAAGTTCTGGATGGTATATTGCTCCTAGGGGATTTCAACTCTAAAATTCACGAACAAAAACTAAATACGCATGATGCTGTTCTAGATGAGATCTGGGATATACCAATGTCTCTTGGTGGGGAATCCAAAAGCGATAAAGCTGGGCGAGCCCTGTTTCATTTTATGGAAACTCAGGGCTTGCGATCTGCCAACGGTAGATTTCCCTCAGACCAGCCTGCCAAATCTACCTATTTGGCGCGTCATAGCTCAGCTCATATAGATTTTGCTATTATTTCTGGGGGGCTATGGCCTTTTATCGTTGACTTTGATGTAGGGCAGCAGTATGATAGTGATCATTGTGTTTTGAATCTTAGAGTTAAAGGAAAATTGTTTGGAGCAAAAGAAGTAGAATCCAATAAAATGCCTGTTCCATTGGTGAGCTCTAACCGGACCAGACTATTGCGCCCTGAGCCTCAGGATATATCCTTTTTGAGAAACATTTTGTTAAAAGATGAGGCGGCTTTAGCCCTTGATGCCTTGAATTCTCCTATCATTGAGGTTAGATTGCAGGGAGCTGGAGAATGGCTTGAACTAATTTCCCAAAACAGTACTAAGGTGGTTAAGAACCAAGTGAGCTCGTACCATAAATGGTTTAGCAATGAATGCAAAAACTGTAAATTAAAACTTCTTGCCGCCTTAAAAGTGATCCCGAGGGTGGACAGTGAGGTACAATCGGCTAGGCGGGATTACAAGTATGCTGTGAAATTAGCTAAGCAGAATCATTGGAACTCACAGGTTAACCTATTAATAGAAGATGCTGGGGCAAAAGATATGTCCAAATTCTGGTCTAGGGCCAACTCTCTATTAACTGGAGAGGAAGTAAATAGATTAGATAATCCCTCTATCCTCCCAGCGGAGTGGATGGAGCATTTCTCTTGCTTGTATGCTCCTTATGAGCGCTCTAGTCCAGATGCCATTGAGTTAGGTAATGTCAAAGGGTCCTCTAAATCCCTGGAATTTTGTCCCGATATGGTGGAAAGGGTATTACGTAAACAAAAACTGCGGAAAGCCCCAGGGATTGACAATATATCAGCAGAAGTATTCCTTGTTGACTTTCACTTCTGGGTCCCCTTTATCACGGGGTACTTCAACGACATCTGCGCTGCCGGGAAGATTCCATCTAATTGGAAAATATCCAAAATTGTACCAGTGTATAAGAAGGGGGGGAGGCAGTTGCCCGCAAACTATAGGCCCATCTCACTGATAATTGTCCTCTGTAAAATCTTTTGTGCAGTTTTAGCAGACCTTTTAAATGATTGGTTACTGGAGCATGAGCCTCTATCTGCCTGCCAATTAGGCTTTCAAGAACATATGGGCACTAGAGACCAAATTTTTAATTTATATAACATTGTTAATGCCCATTTACTGAAAAAACAAAAAATGTATGCAGCCTTCTTGGATCTAAGCACGGCTTTTGATTCTGTGAATCACACAAAACTCTGGATGATAATGAGAGGAAAGGGCATCCCTGAGTATATTATATCTGTAGTTGAGGGGCTTTATATGGACTTAAAGGGTAGTGTTCTCTATAATGCCAAAGGAGATATGACCGACACCTTTGTAATATCTAAGGGTGTGCGGCAGGGCTGCCCATTGGCACCGCTCCTATTTAAAATTTATATAGATGATTTGGCTACCAGTCTCAATGCCTTAGGCTGTGACACCCCATTTATCCAGAATACAAAATACCCGGTCCTTTTGTATGCCGATGACTCGGTGATTTTGGCAAAAACCCTGGCCTCGCTACAACGCCTAATCTCTCATTTTTCTGATTTTATGGCCACCCGAGACCTGAAAGTAAACCACAAAAAAACAAAAGTGATGGTTTTTAGGAATTCCTTGAAATTGAAAGTCACGCCGAGATTTTATTGTGAGAATAACAGGCTAGATTTAGTTGACTCATTTGATTATTTAGGTTGTGTTTTTAATTTTAACTTAAAATGGAATAACATGATTGCTAAAAATAATTGCAGATTTGCACAGGTGCTGGGAATTTTAATGAAATTACAGAATAAATCATGGTCTAATATTTTTTCCCAACTGATGCTACTTTATGAGGCCAAAGCTGTGGGTACAGTGAGGTATGGGGCTGAAATCTGGGGTTTCAGTGACATCAGTGGCCTTGACAGCACAGAGCGTAACTTTCTGAAAAGGACCCTTGCCCTTCCCCGCTCAGTGTGTAATGAAATTGTATATTGGGAAACTGGTCGAGTCCCTATCTCGCTGACATTACGGCTGGCCCCTTTTAAATTTTATCTAGATATCATTGGCAGACAGAAAGAGGATTTTACCCGCCAAATTTTTAGTAATATCTTGGACTCATATAAAAAAGGGAGTGATAGATGGTATGACGGAATTAATTATCTTCTGTCTAGGGAAAATATCAATTTTATAGATTTCAGTAAATCCGTTCAGTCCACTCAGACGACTAAAACGCTCTTTCTGAGAGTCTATGAGCAAGAGAGGAGGAAATTGGAAGACCTGGGATTACAGAAACCAATGGCCAGATTGTTTTTCCCATTGGTCACAGGAGAAGGTGTTTTATATCTGACCCTACCTATGATGAAATGGGCTCGTTTTTGCTTGACCAGATTTAGATTGGATTGTCTTAGGACTGCACAAAGAAATTTTGATCTGAATCTGTGTTCTTCACCTGTTTGTAACTGTGGTTTTCCAACGGAGTCTGTGCAACATATATTGTTTTTTTGCCCTATGTATTACATCCCCCGCAGGACTTACCTAATACCACTTGCTAAATCATTGGGATATTCCCAAATCAAACCCTTGATTTTTTATTTGAGAATGCTAGACAATGTATTAGTAATTCATGCTTTAGAACGTTTTTTCTGCGGGGTTTATAAAATTAGAAAATCTTTTAAATTGCAAGGCTTTTAACATATGTGAAATTGTATTTTTGTATTATGCAAAGGTGACTTTTTGTTGTATATATTGATGTTATTATACTGTATATTCTTTTTGTGCTTTTATGAACTGTAATTGTTCGAAATAAAGATTTTTACCTACCTACCACATGCAGCCCATCACCCTCCTTTCCTTCAGCAGCAATGCTTAATCTCCCCCAACTTTCCGCTGCACCACCCCGTCACGCCCTCCCCATCTCCCCGCCCTTCAACCACCACACCTCCACGCCACACCCTCCACCTCACCGCCACACCTCACCCTCCCCATCTCTCTGCCCTTCAACCACCACACCACCACATAGCCATCGCAATATGAAACTATTGGCCAATGGGGAGAGGGTGGCGGAAAGGTGTCGGCCTGGAAGGCAGATTTTATGGCAAGACTGGAGGCTCCTATTATGCTTAACCTTTTTTTTTACATCAACAGCAGCAGAGAACAATAACGGTAAAACTTTTATAGATCTGTAACATAGCAATGAAACAGTAGAAAGCGGTGTTCCTTTAAGACCCTATAGACCATCACTCAAAATAACACAAAATACTAAAGGGA
>JAUBNR010409681.1:0-10748 GCA_032353675.1 Desmognathus balsameus
AACACTAGAAATCTATCAAATAAGAGATCGGAAGAGCGGTGGCTTCCATAGTGGCTGCTCTTGCATGTGCCAGCTCTCTTTGGCGTCCTGTTTCCAGAATTTTGTGGAGTGGGATGCCTTTCTCGCTCAGGATTATTCGACGCAGTTTTTCAGAATGTAGTCCATTGATCACTTGTCGCCTCACTTCCTTCTCATCATCATCAAACTCACACGACATTGCCAGCCTACACAGACGGGCGTGGTATGCATCGAGAGTCTCTGTGACAGTCTGCAGGGTGGTGCAGAATGTGAATATCTCGAAATCCGGGTTTATATGTGGCAGGAAATGGTTTGACAGGAGGAGTTTCGAGCCATCGTAGTCAGTGGCATCTCCTGAGTGTTTTAGTGAGTTGAAAATGTGAAGTGTGGCATCTCCAACGTTTAGCAGGAGGTTGGATCGAAGTTTCCGTGGCAGCGTTATGTCTCTGGCATCCATGAGGAATTCAAACTTTTGGATCCACATGGCCCATCGTGGTCCAACAGATGATGGGTCTGTGAATGGGTCAAATGGGGCCATGAGGGTGCCAGTTGTTCCTGGTTGGCGCCCAGGGGGTGTGGAGAATGACGTGGCTAACCTTGGGGTGGTGCTCCCTCGTCTGCTGTTGGCAGGGCTGGTGGGCCCAGGAGTATCCATGGTAGTACAGTGATCGTGGGGGTGATGCGCCACACGCTCACCTTATTCACCTCGCTTTGCTCCCTTTATATCTTTTTTTTTCTCTGTAGACCTTATGTGTGGTCTATGTTTTGCTTGGCAGGGAGTTCCTCACCTGCTGCCTGGAACCAGTTCATGTGCACCCTTATGGGCTTGGTGGTGTGCGCAGTTCGTGCGCCCTCTTATGGGCTTGGTGGTGTGCGCCGCCGGTATCGGGTGGCACCGGGTGGTGCGCTGGGGCGGGGTGTTGATCCCGCACTCGTCGCCAGTGTGGTGTAGGTGTCGGGGGGCCCGCTAGGCCCAGACGCTGGACAAATGCACTAGAGACAGTGGTACGTCTTTACACTTGCGTGGTCGAGTCCCGAATGCCCGGGAACCCTCGGCCACGCCTCTTTATTGACGCGCTCTCCGCAGCGCGTCACAGCAGGGCGCCGGACGGCTACGGAGGCCGCATTGGTACACAACATTCCTCTCTTTATATAACAAAAACCAACTACTCTCCTGGACCCTTAAAAACGGGGGTCACACGGCCAACGTCTAACTTAGTTAATCGCATACATAGTCTCTCAGTCTGGTGGATGCCTGTGGGGCTCTCCGCAGAGCGTACCTGGGGTTGGCTCGTTCAGTCTCTTGCGGCACTTCCGCTGCTGGGCTCTCAGTGGCGGTCAGTTCTGCAGGGGTGCTGCTTGGGAGCTGGTGTTCCAGCGGGGGCCTCCTTTCCTCAGGCGCGGTGATAGGGGGAGGAGTGTTCATCTCATTCATTCCACTCGGGGATGGAGGTGTCAGACTGGCCATGTCCTTCCATAGTTGTCGGGGGACCACTTTGAAGAAGGACGAGTTCCGTGTAATAGTCGTCGAATCTCTCTTGGCGCTGACCATGGAACCTTTCCTGTAAATGACTGTCCATGGTAGAGGTTCATACTGTGTTGTTAGTTTGGACTTTGACGAAGGGCTGAGGACCAACACATGGTCTCCCAGGCGGATCCTTGCTGGCCTGGCATGCCTCTGTTCACTCACGTGTTTGTTCATCTTCATACGCTTGGCGGCGGTGGTCGCGGTGTCAAGCGTGCTCTTGGGCAGTGACATGTGGTGAGGTATGGAGGTCTTTTGCAAACTGCCAAACATCAGTTCAGCTGGGGCAACATCGGTTGATGCGTGAGGGGTTATTCTGTAGTTGCGTAGGAACCGGAACAGTTCTAGTTCCCAGGGGAGTGACTGCGACTTGGCTATTCGCAAGACTTTATTCAGCGTTCGCATGAAACGTTCGGCATCTCCGTTTGCCTGGGGCCATCTCGGGGTGATGCGATGATGGACGATGCCAAGGTTGCTTAGGTATGATGCGAATTCTTTCCCCTGAAAGGGGGGGCCGTTGTCACTTTTCAACGATGCTGGCAACCCGTGAGTGGCGAACATTTTTTCCATCGCAGGAATGACAGCTTCCGCGGCTGTTGAGTTGACAATTTCAATTTCAGGGTACCTGGTGTAGTCATCGATCATGACAAGGAGGTAGGTCCCCTCTGTTACGGTACAGAAGTCCGCACTGACGGCTTCCCACTTCATTCGCCCTCTCGGAGCGGAGCGGATCGGTTCGGGTCGAGGTGGGCTCCCTGTTGATTGGCATGGAAGGCAGGAGGAGACCACATGTTCCACTTTGAGATCTAGCTGTGGGAACCACACTCGCCTACGAATTCTGGCTTTCGTGCGGACAACGCCTTGATGGCCCTCATGGGCGAGGGCTATGATGTTGTCCTGAAGTGAGGGGGGGACAAGAATGCGGGCACCTCTGAGGAGAAGGCCATCCGGAGTTATGGAGAGTTCATGCCGGACAGCGAACACACCTTTCAGGAAGTCTTGAGCACTCTGGGTGCGCCGGTTGTTGTTCCTGAGGAGCTCTTTCCATGCACCCGAGAGAAGGGAGTCTTTTATTAGATCACAGCATGGGTCAGCGAGGGTGGCTTCACGCATGGAGTCCAGGCTGACAGCCTTGGGCCGCCCCATTTCCACGATGTGACAAATGTGTTCCTCCGTCTCCGTCGCCTCATCGGCCTCCAAGGGGGTAGCTGGGCGTGGATGCCGGGACAGGAAGTCAGCGGGGTTGTCAGCCCCCACTTGGTAGGCCAAGGTGAACGTGTATTGCTGTAGGTGGAGCAGCCACTTTTCAATGCGGGCTGGGGGGTGGGGGCTGGAGCCCTGGAAAATCGGTAGCAAAGGCTTGTGGTCTGTGAACACAGTGAAATTGGAGCCATAGAGGTAGATGTGGAAATGGCGGCAACCCCACAATATGGCGATTGCCTCCTTTTCAATGTGCGAGTACCTCTGTTCGGTTGGTGTGAGGGCTCTGGAGGCGTAAGCAACTGGACGGGCTTCACCCGTGGGGGTTGTTTGCACAAGGATGGCGCCTAACCCAACAGGGCTCGCATCGACGTACAGTTCAGTTGGTAAACCAGTGTCATAATAGGCCATAGTGGACGAGGAAGCGAGCGAATCTTTTATGCTAAGGAAAGCTTCCTCGCAGTCGGCAGTCCAGGCCCATTTGGTGTTTGATTTTGTGAGGTTCCTCAGTGGCTCAGACAGCGTGGCAAGGTTGGGGATGAACCTCCCGCAATATGTGGCCATCCCTAAGAAGCTGCGCACTTCGGTGGGGGTGGTTGGGGGGGGCGCTGTTCTTACGTCAGCCACTTTCTGAGGATCTGCTGAGACCCCCTCCTGGTTGAAAATGTATCCGAAGAAGGATAATTCAGGTTTTAAAAACTCACATTTCTCGCTGTGAATGGTCAGACCTGCAGAGTCCAGGCGGTCGAGCACGGCTGCTAGGCGTTGCAGATGTTCTTCATGTGTCGTAGAGTGGACCAAGATGTCATCTGACACGTTTAGGACTCCTGGTAGGCCCTGCAAGACTGTTTGAATGGCGTCTTGGAACACCTCGGCGGCAGATGATATGCCAAAATTGAGGCGTTTGTAGCGCCGTAGACCTAAATGCGACGAAAAAGTGGTGATGTATCGTGAGTCTCGATGCAGCTTCACCTGATGGTATCCTGCGTTTAGGTCGAGTTTCGAGAAGAACTGAGAGCCTGTCAGGTCTGCCACAATATCGTCTATGGTGGGGGTGATGTGTCTCTCCCGCTTTATTGCTGTATTGGGCAGTCGCATGTCGATACAGATGCGGACTTTTCCTGGTTGTTTCTGTTTGTGGGTGACTACCATGGGGGAGACCCAAGGGGTTGGCCCTGTCACTTTCTCGATTATTCCAGCTTTCTCTAGCGTGAGCAGCTCCTTCTCGACCAATGGCCTCATGTGGAATGGAGTGCGCCGGTGCCGTACTGCCTTTGGCTCTATCGTTTTGTCAATGTGGAGCTTGACAGACTTCCCTTTTAAGCATCCGATGCCCTTCGTCAGGTTAGGGTGTTGACGGAGGAGAGCCTGTACTTCTTCATCTGCGGAGATGTTGCAGACGAACTTGACAATTCCCAACTCTTCGGCCGCCTGCCAGCTGAGGAGGCATTCTACTCCCGTGTCCACCACGTATATTTTTGAGAGGATGGAGAGTCCGTTTCCTTCTATCGTCGTCCGAAATCTACCAATGACAGGGAGCGGTCGCTTGCTCCCATAGGCAAAGAGCTGAGTGGAGGTCGGGCATAGTTCTGGGCGTGGGTGAAGGGAGTTGTACATCACCTTTGGGAACACATTCACCGATGCACCAGTGTCAATCGTGACAGTGATGGCTTGACCGTTAATATGTACGGTGCACCGGGGGCGTTTTCGCCTGGCTTTATTGTTCCCTTGATCCAGTGCGGAGATCATCTGTATTTTTTTCTTCCTCTTCACGACCATCTGGTTGGCGGAATGTGTCTCTGCGGGCTCGTCGTCATCGGATTCAGCTGTGGATGAGCCATCTTCAGCTGCCACCCGTCGAGTGGACTTCTTCTTTTTGTGTTTCGGTGGGTTGCTTCTTGGGCACTCTTCCACTGGGTTGTCGGCAGAGCGACATACTTTCGCATAGTGATCCATTCTGCCACAGGCGTTGCAGGTCGTCCCTTGCGCGGGGCAGTCCTTCCGCGCATGCCGCCGGCCCCCACACCAACCGCAGGGTCTCTTGGACTGAGGCCGTTGTGACCATGTTGGGGTTTGGTCAGGGGTTGTTGGGCGGCGGTGTTTGTCTGTTACTGCGGCCACCGGTAGGCTGGAGATATTCATGCTTTTTAGCGTTGCTTCCATTGTGGCCGCTCTTGCATGCGCCAGCTCTCTTTGGCGTCCTGTTTCCAGTATTTTATGGAGTGGGATGCCTTTCTCACTCAGGATTATTCGGCGTAGTTTTTCAGAATGTATTCCGTTGATAACCTGTCGCCTCACTTCCTTCTCATCGTCGTCAAATTCACACGACATTGCTAATCGACACAGACGGGCGTGATATGCATCAAGAGTCTCTGTGGCGGTCTGCAGGGTGGTGCAAAATGTGAAGATCTCGAAATCTGGGTTTACATGGGGCATGAAGTGGTTGGACAGGAGAAGTTTTGAACCATCGTAGTCAGTGGCATCCCCTGAGTGTTTAAGGGAGTTGAAAATGTGAAGCGTGGCATCTCCTACGTTTAGCAAGAGGTTGGATCGAAGTTTCCTTGGCAGCGTTATGTCCTTGGCATCCATGAGGAATTCAAATTTTTGAACCCACATGGCCCATCGTGGTCCAACAGATGATGGGTCTGTGAATGGGTCGAATGGGGCCATGAGGGTGCCAGCTGTCCCTGGTTGGCGCCCAGGGGGTGTGGAGAATGATGTGGCCAGCCTTGGAGTGGTGCTTCCACGTCTGCTGTTAGCAGGGCTGGTGGGTCCAGGAGTGTCCATGGCGGCGCAGTGACCGTGGGGGGTGATGTGCCACTCGCCCTCCTAACCCTTTACTGATTTTTTTTTCTGGCAGGAGACCTTATGCGTGGCCTGTGCTCTGCCGTGCAGGGGCTTCCTCACCTGCTTGCAGCTGCGTGGAGAGTTTGTGTGCCCTTATACGGGCTCCGTGGTGTGCGCTGCCTGCGTCGGGCGGCACCGAGTGGTGCGCGGGGGCGGGGGGTGTTAATCCCGCACTCGTCACCAGTGTTGTGTGTGCCGGGGGGCCCTCTAGGCCCTGACCTTCCAATAATGCTCAGGAGACAAGTGTGCGTCTTTACTCTGGCATGGCCGGGTCCCGAATGCCCGGGAACACGGGGCCACGCCTCTTTATTGTCGCGCCCTGCGTAGCGCGTCACAGCGGGGCGCCGGACGGCTACGGAGGCCGCGCTGGTACATAACATTCCTCTCTTTTTATAACAAAAATGCAACTACTCTTCCAGACCCTTAAAAACGGGGGTCACACGGCCAACATCTAACTTAGTGAATCACACACATAGTCTTTCAGTCTGGTGGGTGCCTGTGGGGCTCTCCGCAATGCGTACCTGTCGTTGGCTCGGTCAGGTTCCTGCGACACCTCCGCTGCAGGACTCTCCGTAGCAGTCAGTTCTGCGGGGGCGCTGTCTGGAAGGTGATGTTCCGGCGGGAGTCTCCTTTCCTCAGGCGTGGTGATGGGGGGGGTGGTGTTCACCCCACTCGTTCCGTTGGAGGGTTGATGCGTCGGACTGGCCATGTCTTTCCATAGTTGTCGTGGGACGACTTTGAAGAATGACGAGTTCCGTGTGATAGTCGTAGAGTCTCTCTTGGCACTGACCATGGAGCCTTTCCTGTGTATGACGGTCCAGGGCAGAGGTTCATATTGTGTTGTCAGTTTGGATTTTGATGATGGGCTAAGGACCAGCACATGGTCACCTAGGCGGATCCTTGCTGGTCGGGCATGCCTCTGTTCGCTCACGTGTTTGTTCATCTTCGTACGCTTGGCGGCAGTTGTTGCCGTGTCAAGTGCGTTCTTGGGAAGAGACGTGTGGTGAGGTATGGATGTCTTTTGCAGGCTACCGAACATCAGTTCGGCTGGGGCCACGTCGGTCGAGGCGTGAGGGGTTATTCTGTAATTGCGTAGAAATCGGAATAGCTCCAGTTCCCAGGGGAGTGACTGTGACTTGGCGATTCGCAAAACCTTATTTAGTGTCCGCATGAAGCGTTCAGCATCCCCGTTTGCCTGGGGCCATCTCGGGGTGATGCGGTGGTGAGCGATGCCGAGGTTGTTTAGGTAAGACGCAAGCTCTTTCCCCTGAAAGGGGGGACCGTTGTCACTTCTGAGGGATGCCGGTAGCCCGTGTGTGGCGAACATTTTCTCTAGCGCAGGGATGACTGCGTCTGCTGCTGTTGATCTGACGATTTCGATCTCCGGGTACCTGGTGTAGTCATCAATCATGACAAGGAGGTAGGTTCCTTCCGTTACGGTGCAGAAGTCTGCACTGACGGCTTCCCATTTTGTTCGCCCCCTCGGGGCGGAGCGGATCGGTTCAGGTCGAGGAGGGCTCCCTGTCGTTTGGCATGGGAGGCAGGAGGAGACCAACTGTTCCACTTTGAGATCTAACTGGGGGAACCACACTCGCCGACAAATTCTTGCCTTCGTGCGGACTACGCCTTGATGGCCCTCGTGGGCGAGAGCTATGATGTTGTCCTGGAGTGACGAGGGGACAAGGATGCGAGCTCCTCTGAGTAGAAGGCCATCTGGAGTCATGGAGAGTTCATGCCGTACAGTGAACACACCTTTCAGGAAGTCTTGAGCGTTCCGGGTGCGCAGGTTGTTGTTCTTGAGGAGGTCTTTCCACGCACCGGACAGAAGGGTGTCTTTTATTAGATCACAGCATGGGTCAGCGAGGGTGGCTTCACGCATGGTGTCCAGGCTGACAGCTTTTGGCCGCCCCATTTCCACGATGTGACAAATGTGGTCCTCCGTCTCCGTCGCTTCATCGGCCTCCGAGGGGGTAGCTGGGCGTGGATGCCGGGACAGGAAGTCTGCGGGGTTGTCAGCCCCCACTTGGTAGGCCAAGGTGAACGTGTATTGCTGGAGGTGGAGCAGCCACTTTTCAATGCGGGCTGGGGGGTGGGGGCTGGAGCCCTGAAAAATCGGTAGCAAAGGCTTGTGGTCGGTGAACACAGTGAAGTTGGAGCCATAGAGGTATATGTGGAAGTGGCGGCAACCCCACAATATGGCGATCGCCTCTTTTTCAATGTGCGAGTACCTCTGTTCGGTCGGTGTGAGGGCTCTGGAGGCGTAGGCAACTGGACGAGCTTCCCCCGTGGGGGTTGTTTGCACAAGGATGGCGCCTAAACCAACAGGGCTCGCATCGACGTATAGTTCAGTTGGTAAACCAGTGTCATAATAGGCCATTGTGGACGAGGAGGCGAGGGAGTCTTTTATGCTGAGGAAGGCTTTTTCGCAGTCGGCAGTCCAGGCCCATTTGGTGTTCGATTTGGTGAGATTCCTCAGTGGCTCAGACAGCGTGGCAAGGTTGGGGATGAACCTCCCGCAATATGTGGCCATCCCTAGGAAGCTACGCACTTCGGTGGGGGTGGATGGGGGGGGTGCTGTTCGTACGTCAGCTACTTTCTGAGGATCCGCTGAGACCCCCTCCTGGTTAAAGATGTATCCAAAGAAGGATAATTCAGGTTTCAAAAACTCACATTTTTCGCTGTGAATGGTCAGACCTGCAGAATCCAGGCGGTCGAGCACTGCTGCTAGGCGCTGCAGATGTTCTTCGCGCGTTGTGGAGTGGACTAGGATGTCATCTGACACGTTCAGGACTCCTGGCAGGCCTTGCAAAACTGTGTGAATGGCGTTCTGGAACACCTCGGCGGCAGATGATATGCCAAAATTGAGGCGTTTGTATCGCCGTAGACCTAAATGCGATGAAAAAGTGGTGATGTATCGTGAGTCCCGATGCAGCTTCACCTGATGGTATCCTGCGTTTAGGTCAAGTTTTGAGAAAAACTGAGAGCCTGTCAGGTCTGCCACGATGTCGTCTATGGTGGGGGTGATATGTCTCTCCCGCTTTATTGCTGTATTGGGCAGTCGCATGTCGATACAGATGCGGACCTTTCCTGGTTGTTTTTGTTTGTGGGTGACTACCATGGGGGAGACCCATGGGGTTGGCCCCGTCACTTTCTCAATTATTCCCGCTTTCTCTAGCGTGAGCAGCTCCTTCTCGACCAACGGCCTCATGTGGAATGGGGTGCGCCGGTGTCGTACTGCCTTTGGCTCAATCGATTTGTCGATGTGGAGCTTGACAGACTTCCCTTTTAAGCATCCGATGCCCTTCGTCAGGTTGGGGTGTTGACGGAGGAGAGCCTGTACTTCATCATCTGTAGAGATGTGGCATATGAACTTGACGATCCCCAACTCTTCGGCTGCTTGCCAGCTGAGGAGGCATTCTAGTCCGGCATCTACTACATACACTTTGGAGGGGATAGTTTTGTTATTGCCAGTTAGTTCAGTCCTGAAACGCCCTATTACGGTGAGTGGGTGTTTACTACTGTAGGCATAGAGTTGGGTGTCCGTGGGCTTCAAGGTCAGTTTCTGGGGAGGACGTTGACGGAGACACCTGTATCAATGGTGATGGTAACTGCTTGGACGTCCATCTGTGCACCATGGTCATTTCCTACTGCCCTGCTTGTCACCTCTGTTGAGTGCTGAGATCATGTGCACCCTCTTCTTCCTTCAGACTGCCCGTGGAGATGCATGTACCACATTGGTGTCCTCACCTTTTGATTCCAATGTGGACGAGTTGTCTTCAGCCTCCATGTGCCATGCTTTCTTTTTCCTCTCTTTCTGTTTTGTCGGCTATGGTTTCAGTCAGTTATCTAGTGGGTTGTCTGCAGATCGGCAGACTTTCGCGTAGTGGTCCATACGCCCACAAGCACTGCACGTGGTTTCTTGTGCCGGGCAGTCTCACCGAGCATGCCATTGGCCTCCGCATCACCCACATGTTTTTGACGCTTGGGTGCACTGGCGCCATGATGTCGTACTTTTTGACATGTGCTTGGACTTGGCATCTTTCTGCTGGTCAGAGACCAATGCGATGGGTGCTGTCGTTATGTTCATGTTTTTCTGGGTAGCTTCCATTTTTGCTACTCTAGCAGGTGCGAGCTCCCTTTGGTGGCCGGCTTCGAGGATTTTATGCAAGGGTATGCCTCTTTCGCGGAGGATTATTTGACAAAGTTTTTCTGAGTATCGGCCATTGGCATCTAACTTCTTTCTCATCATCCTCAAATTTGCATGACATTGCTGATTCAACTTGAAGGGTGGTACAAAAGGTGAATATTTTGAAGTCAGGGTTTAAGTGAGGCATAAAATGACTGGTGAGTAGCTGTTTTGTGTCAACATAGTCGGTGGGGTATCCCGTGTGCTTGAGGGAGTTGAAAATGTTAAGCACATCATCACCAATGTTGAGGAGAAGATTTGTGCGTAACTTCCTGGGGGAGGAGATGTCTTTGGCATCCATAAGGAGTTCAAACTTTTGGACCCACAGTGCCCATTTGGGGCCAACTGATGAGGGGTCAGAGAACGGATCAAATGGAGCCATAAACACACCTGCGGTTCCCTGCGGCCGTGGTGTGGGTGGTGGCAATGTGAAGGACGTTGCCAGCCGGGAATCCGATTGGGCGGTGCCTTGGGGTCTCTGCTGGGACGGGCAGGAGGTGAGCGGGGTGGCTATCGTGGCGTGGCCGTCCATGTGGCACAACGACTGGGTGATGCTGACGTTCCCACGTGCAGGTGAGATGGGGTTGGGTTCAGAGCTAGAAGTGAGGAGGTTAAACACCTGTGTGCAACAATGCAAGGAACACAGGACAGGGCCGTGTCAAGTATGAACAGTCAACAAAGAGATTAGCCACAGGGGCTAGGTTGTGATAAACAGCCAGACAGAATGTAAGAATCCTGTGTAAAACAATGCAGTCGGCACAGATCAGGACAACACCAAATAGTGATGGGCAGCTGGGAGGGAAGCCACAAGGGCTTGGAAGTGGATAGAGGCAGATGAAATGAAATGACCTGAGTCAGATACAAACAGCGAGTGTGTGGCGGGCCTCAGTGGAAGAGGTACACATTCAGCCTTATTATAAGTTTTGCTTTAGTGGTAAAATTTGAGTAAACCCTGCCTAATTATGAGTTTAC
>JAUBNR010420760.1:0-10725 GCA_032353675.1 Desmognathus balsameus
GCCACCAGTTGTGACGAAAGCGGGGCCAGAGGTAGCGGATCGGCCCTTTTCGCACAAACCCCCTGAGACTTCCCTCCTTTAGCCTGCACGCGCAGGGCTCTCAGGGTTCTGTCCTCGGGATTAAATTACCAGGGATCTATCGCTCTTTCATGCAAACACACAAAAATGCTTTACAGAAGCAATCGACGCATAAAACCAGCTAACGCCTGGTTTACTGACTAAAAATGCAGCCAGAAGCAGCGGTAGGAACATGGGTGGCTTGATGAGTAAACGAGTAATTGGTTGGGAGACACTGGATTGATGGAAAGTTAGCAACCTACACTTAGAGACAGAAAGGCAGTCAAGTGATTGAGGTGCCGATGTTTGTTTATATGCAGGTCAGTCACAGAGGACAGGAGAAGCATTTGCTTCTCCTGTAAATGAGCCACAGAGCTGTGGGGTGCACAGTGGCACTGCCTCATTGCTGCTTCTTTTGCATTGGTAGCATCTACTGTGCTATTAAGGTGCATGGGCTAGGAATCCAAGAACTCTGCACAGGATTTGCACAGGCACAGTGAGGACTAGCACAGGCCCAAAGGAGGGTATTTGAAGAGGGAGTCAGGGCACTATTTTTTCCCTAATAAAGAGGTCTCTGGTGGCCTACTGTGTGGGGTACATAGAGCAATGTTTGAGGACATGGCCAAGATAATGAATGACAGTATGCGTGGATTGATCAGAGTGTGAATAAATGGATGGACAAATGGGTTTGATAGATCAATGTCAATGAGTGGTTAGATGAGAATGTGTATCATGGATGAAAGAGTGTTTTATGACCTGGTTGTTGAACTGCATTTCATCCTCAATAGGTGGTCTTAATCTATTTATTAATGATAATTTCTTTTTTTTTATTCCATTTGCTAGGATTGAATTGAACTGCTCATTTGAAATAATGAAGACAAGATATAAGCGAAGCAGGTAAGTGATCATTTTAATATAGTATTTGCTAGAATAATATTTAATTTCTATTTTTTCCTCTTTATTGGGTACACGTGAGTAAAACATGACATTAGACATTAGATCACAAAATAGTGAAAACAATTTAGTTTGGAGTTTCTAACGGATACAGAAGTAGAACATTCCTGTGTTGCCCACTAATTGTGGCAAAGGTTCAACAGCTTATACCACTCAAGTAGTGCAGGTAACATTTACGGGGAGGAGTGGGTGGAAAACAAGGCCCAAAATGCCTGGTACAAGGAAGCTGCTGCAATATACCCCAAGATGGAGGCCAAGACTGGGCTGTGGCCTCTCTCCTTTCTCTTTGACCTCCCTTCACATTCTCTTCACTCCCTAATCCCTTCTGTGTCTTCCTTCTCTCACTCTAATCTTTAGTCTACCTCCTCTATGTGCCTCCACTCTCTGGCTCTTCCCTTCCTCTGGCCCTATGACCTTCCTCCCACTTGCTGCAGCCACTTCTGCTCTACTACACTCTGTACACTGCACCATCTCTTGCTAACTCTCTGGTATCTGTTGTCTCTATCCTGTAACAGTGTTTGCTCACTATCATTCCATTGCTGTGGGCCTCTCTTCTTTCTCCCATACCTCCCTACACATACTCTTCACTCCCTCCTCCCTTCCATGTCTTCTTCTCTCACTCACATGTTTCGTCTACCCCCGCTATGTGCCTCAATTCACCTGAAAAATGTATCTCATTTTGTTGGTCTTAGTTATTTTGAGCATGCATGAAAGATAACTTTATGATAATTGCTTGCTAAATAAACTATGCATGTATGTGAAAGTAGGCCATAAAGTATAAATCTTTATAAAATAAAAAGTAACTTTTTACTTTCCCTCTAGATTTCAAGACCCTGGTAATCCAGAAGCATCATCCAAAAGAGCCGGAGGCATCATGGGCAAAAGAGTAATTTGTGAGATTTGTAATCTCACCTTTACTTTACGGCACTATCAACAATATCACAAGCATCACTGCAAGCTGACTGTAGAACAACAGAGTGAACAGCTCATATCAAATGTGACTGGACATTCGACAAACACTTTCTTTGAATCAGAAGAAGAATTAATGAGTACATTTTCAGACGAAGGTTTATTTGAAAGTAGAGCCACCACAAGCCATGTATCACCTTTATGTACAGAAGCAATAGACACAGATAATTGGATTTTGACTGAACAAACCATGCAAAACCTCAAAACTGTAAATAAGGATGGTAAAAAAAGTGTACATGCCGAAGACCTCTCAACATTTTTTCCAGAAACTGCCGAAGATATTGATGTTGATGACAGCAGTGAAGCTGAAGAACATTGGGTACAAACAGAAGAACAATCACTAGCAGAAAATATGGAAGAAGCTATTGCTCAAGATTTGGATGAAGTAATGGAACAACTAGCAGCCAGGCCAGTTACAGCACATAATAAAGCACAAAGGTTTCTTAAATGGCTATGCCTTTGTTTGATGGTATGGCAGGCCCGATATTTGATTTCTGATGTTGCTATTGATGCATGGTTGCATTTCTTTAAAGATTTATTGTCTGTGTTTGCAGAAAAAGGAGGATTGCTTGGACTAATTTTGACTCTTTTACCTAGTGGTGTTTATGGTGTGAACAAACTACTGGGATATGTCAAGGATCCGTTCAAAAAATTTGTTGTTTGTAAAAAATGTTATACTTTGTACTCAGTTAGTGAGTGTGTACAAGTAATTGAAGGCAGGGCAGAGACAAAAAAATGTGCATTTGTTAAATACAGGTGGCAGAAGAATGCCTTGCAAAGGAATACTTGTAGCGAGCCACTTTTGAAGGAGATTATTTTGCCATCTGGTAAAAGGAAGTTGTACCCATTCAAATGGTTTTGTTATCGATCCCTTCAGGACTCCTTAGCAGAAATGGTTATCCGTCCAGGGTTTGAGGACCTTTGTGAAAAATGGAGGGAACGAAACATTCCAGATGGTATTCAGGAGGATATTATGGATGGAAAGATTTGGAAGGACTTTAATGGAAATAAGTATAATTTTTTTACAAAAGAAAGAAGTTATGGCTTAATGTTAAATGTTGACTGGTTCCGCCCATTCAAACACGTACAATATTCTGTTGGGGCTATTTATTTAACCATTATGAATTTACCAAAATCAGAGCGTTTTAAGCGGAAAAATGTCATTTTAGCTGGAATTATTCCACACATGGGTAAAGAGCCTAAAACAAATACATTTCTGTCATGCTTAACTCAGGAATTAAAAGAATGCTGGAATCATGGTTTTAACTTAAAGTCAGCTAAATTAAATAGTGTAACCAATTTTCGAATAGCACTTATACTGGTTGGTTGCGACATTCCAGCTTGTCAGAAAAGTTTGTGGATTCTTAGGGCATGCGGCTTATAGGGGCTGTTCAAAATGCTGGAAATATTTTCCTGGACAATTTGGAAATAGAGATTACAGTGGGTTCATTAGAGAGAACTGGCCAGAAAGATCTCATGAAAATCATGTGGAGTCTTCTGAAAAGATCTTGAATGCCAAACATAGGAAAGATGTTGAAATGTTAGAGCGTCAATATGGATTGCGTTATTCGGTTTTACTTGAGCTACCATATTTTGATATTGTGCAGATGCATATTGTAGATCCAACGCATAACTTGTTCCTTGGAACTGCTAAGCGCATGATTGAAATTTGGAAGGAGAAGAACATTTTAACATGTGAAGATATGAAACATATTCAACAGAGAATTGATCAGTTTGAAGTACCTTCAGACTTGGGTAATATTCCATATAAAATACAATCTGGATTTTCTGATTTTTCTGCTGATCAGTGGAAGAATTGGACACTGTACTTCTCTATTCCTTGTTTACAAGGTATACTTTCAAGTACTCATCTAAATGTCTGGAAACATTTTGTAAAAGCATGCTATTTACTTTGTTCACATGTAATAGAGTCAGAAATTCTTCTAGAAGCTGATACTGAGATTATAAGTTTTTGCAGATCATTTGAAGGCCTTTATGGCTCTGATTTTGTTTCACCAAATATGCATTTGCATGGCCATCTCAGAGAATGCATTATGCTATATGGACCAATATATTCTTTCTGGCTGTTTAGTTTCGAAAGATATAATGGAATTTTAGGAAATCAGCCTTCAAATCAGAGGTCAGTTGAAGTACAGATGATGAGGAGGTTTTTAAAAGATGGTTTAATGTTTTCAAAATTTCTGGAAACAACAGATGAGGAAAAGAAATTAATGGAATGTCTGATGAAGATATCAGGAACCCGTTCGCGTGGATCATTGAAGGATATGGTAGCATTTGACTTTCTGGAGCTTTGCAGAACATCTTCATGTATGACTGCTGTAACGAGTCTACAAATATTAACAGACCCGATTATATCATACATGAAAAAAATAAGTTGTGATTTAACACCCCTAGAATTGCTCAAATTGAAGGCAATGTACACAGCGATATACCCAACTTTGAATTTCACTGTTGTACCATCCTGTTTCAAAGTGAAGCAACTATCGTATAGTGGTGATCTTCTAGGTAGTAAAGAATCTAGAAGCAGCAGATCTTCCTTTATAATGGCATATTGGCCAGATACAAATGGGGTAATTTATTGCACTCCTGGAACTCACCAGGAGCTAGCTGCTGGACAAATTTTATATTTCATTGAACATAATATTCTCTTCTCTGATGGGTCATTTCAAAAGCACATTCTAGCACGAGTATTGTGGTACCAAGAAATTGAATCTCAGTTCAAGAATTTCTATGGCTTTCCAGTGCACATCTTCTATCCAAAAATATACAGGCCTGAAAACAGTGCCTCTTTTATTCCTGTTCACAGAATTCGGTGCAAAATGTTATCAAAGACTGGGGCTTTGCGAATGAATTCATGTACTAGAGATGTCTTGATTGCAGTTCCTCGAGATCATTTTGCAGGCTTTCAGTAAATAAAGATTTCATAGGTTTTGTTACTAGATCTGACAGTTTAAAGGGCAACTGTCACACCATACACTACTTTATTTCATATGACAGCCTGCAAAAAGCTGTCTATAGGTTGTGCTTTTCATTTTCTTACAAATGGTATTGTTTTTTAATTGCTGAGAAAACTATTAATATATTCCTCTGTGGATATATATATACAAAAGAGGTGGGGCTGTTATGAACATTGCAGAACTCTTGCATGGGCAATTCTGTCAGGAGGAAAGAAAGTTACCCACCAGCTCTGCCTGTTTTGTATTTATAGCCGTAGAGGAAAAGAATAACCATTTTTTCAGTATGTAGGAAACAATACTGTTTGTAAAAGCATGAAAAGCGCTACATATAGACAGTTTTTCACAGGCTGTCATAGGAAGCAAAGTGGTGTAAGGTGGGTCAGTTGCCCTTTAATATTGGTAAAGATATCCCATCTTGTAGCTGCGAAAATTGTTTACTAGGCAATCCCTGCTCTAATATAAGATGACTAGGAGCTTTGCAGAATGGGACTTTGTAAACATTCATGCCAAGAATGTGTAAATTTTCATGTAATTGCAGAAGGTCTTTCAAAGCGGGATACAAGTGCCAGAATAACATAACATTTGCATTGTTTGCAAATGCTTTATCTCGACCGCTCTTATGGTCGTACGGACCACCTTACTCTTCTGACAAACATTGAATGAAGCAATACAAAATAACAATACTCGTTCAGATGTTTTACCTTTATACCTTTTGAAATGTACAAATATTCATTCATTTATGCTTGTGTCTAGCACTATATTTATCCTGTTTTGGCCAATCATGAATCTGTAGACTGCAGCATTCATTTGTATTTTTTATCTTTGGTCAAGGGTACAGCTCTCAAGATTTCCCCAAACCACCCACCATGTTTCACCTCACCCACCAAGCCAGTGCCTCATCTAAGCGTAGAGCAAAGGGTCGCTGCTGGGGAGAAGAAGGTTCTAAAAGTAGCAGTCTAAAAAGTTCTGAAAGCCTCATGAAAATGTCTAAAGCTGGGCCAAGCTCTTGGCCCCCTCTGGCAGCCTTCCCTGCAGTGTCCTTTAAACCCAAACAATAAATGTAGAACCCCTGTGAGGAGGGGACACTGGGTGGAAACTTGATAAAGTTCATAAGACAATTCGAGACCTATGTGGGCTGGGCATTGGGGCCCAGTAAACAAACCCTGGGTGCAGTGGATCTGAAGCCCAAGACAATTAATCTGTGGCTTAGTTTTAAAACTTTTGACAAACAGAGGTGCAAAAATCTAAATAAAGGACGTCTCAGAACACGTTGGTACACACAGCCAAAAACTCTTCGAACAAGGCGTTGCTGCAGAGAAATGAGAAAAGTGAGTGAGTTTTACCAGCCCAACAAATTACAACACTTTGCAATAACATTGTTCTACTCTAAAACCAATATTTTAAACATGGAATATTTTCCATTTCCTTAAGGCTATTATATCATTTAATCCTTTATCAGATGCCATGCATATAATAGCTAAATATTGAACTCGCTATAACTGCACTACTACAAAGTGCATTGTGTTATTCTTAAAGGGACCCAATTGGACCATACATTTATTTGTAACTGAGGCTTGGCAGTCAGGTAGGGGCCAGAATGTCTGAAGCTCTGTTACTGGGTGACTGGATGTCAAGAAGCCCTGCAGGACTCTGCACTTGTGCAGATATCAGCTGTGAGGCGGTGTGTGGGCAGTGTGGTGTAAATATACACCCTCGAACTTACATTGGTACCCTCATAATTATAGGGTTCCAATTTAAGTTAATGCTGAATTTTCCCCTTTCACCGACTTGCTCAGACTGGAGGATGGAATAGTAAATCTACACCCTGCGACTTATGTTGGTACCCCAGTCATTATGGGGTACCAATTTAAGTCAATGCTGAATTTTCCCCTTTCACCGACTTGCTCAGACTGGAGGATGGAATAGTAAATCTACACCCCCCGACTTACGTTGGTACCCCAGTCATTATGGGGAACCAAGGTAATTCAATGCCAAATTTTCCCCTTTCTCTGACTTGCTCAGACTGGAGGATGGAATAGTAAATCTACACCCTCCGACTTACCTTGGTACCCTAGTCATTATGGGGTACCAAGGTAATTCAATGCTGAATTTCCCCTTTCACCGACTTGCTCAGACTGGAGGAAGGAATAGTAGTAGTAGTAGTAAAATAATCTTTATTCGGCTAAAAGCCATAAAGATAAACACATTTTACAAAATGCTCAAAATCAGAATACAATAAAATTAATACCAACTGGTATGAAAACATGTCAACACAATCCCACTCACATATAGTAGTAATAAAACCAAAATTGTCATAGCCATTACCCACCCCAAGGGCCTATAGACAATTAGTATACACATTTTACATGTTTCTGACAAATACATAATCTAGAATCACCCCTAAGCAAAGTAAAACAGTGGAACTTACAGAATGAATTGATTACTCAAACCCTACTGTACCACTTCTAGATGGCCTTCTTTCCTTCCCTGTTTAGTTGGAAAAAGAAAAAGACAGACTTGCATTTGGCATTCAGAACAATCGGCTGAAGGAAAAAAAAGTTGTCCCCGATGTCAGTTGTCAGATGTACGCATAGTGCAAGTCACCTCAGCGTTAAAAAATGTATGTGGTGAGTATGAATAGCTCAAAACCAGAGTAATATAAAACTCAGCATACACGAACGCTGACATCTTTAAAATAAACAAATTATGTATAACATACTGTGCTGTCTTTAAGTAAAGCCTTCCTAAATGTTGATAGATCATACCGTACATGCGGGTATTTTAGGGATCAGCAGTTGACGAATCATAGGATTAAAACAAAAGGTATTAACCAAACTCGCTGATCACTGTGAGCCTACTGTGCCACATTTAAAATGGAGGCACCATATATGCCACAGCTTTCTGATTATATTGCTAGATCAGCGTACCTCACTAATTCAGCAGGAGGCTCACGAAACCCCTACATAGACCATGCTTACTGGATTCGGGCAGTCTCGCCAACTACAATTGTCTGTGTCTATCATTAGTTCAGCGGGCATCTCATAAAATCCCTGAACAACCCGCGTTTACTAAAGACCCCCATTCTCACCTTCCATGCACAAATGGTAAAAGAAATAATAGCCAAGATTATGGCTGAATCATGACTGTTAAACAGTCTACTAAGTACTAACAAGTCATCAGCCATTTTCTGACTATAAAGATGAATTCCCAACCATTGTTGTCTCATTTCTTCCAATAATTTACAGTGTAAGAAAAAATGTGGGATAGAATCAGGGGAAACAAAATCACAGCTACAGACACGGTTTACCTTAGGAATACCCATTCTGCCTCCCCAGTAATCTAATATTGGTAGGACCCCCAGGCGTATCAGCGCAAAATTTGTTGCCATTTTGGTTGAATGGCAATGGCGCAGATACCCTTCCTGACCTAGACATCTCTTAAAGGCCAGATAGTGATTAAATGAGGTCAGTTTTGATAATAACTGAATGTCATAATGTTGACTCTCCCTTCTGCAGATTTGTTTGATACGCCCCTTACGAGTTGTCCTGTCAACGAATGGGGAAGTCAGGCAGAAATCACATTTCAATGATAAAGAAAGTGTTGTTACCCTGGTGGCCAGTGGGTGAGGAATTTCCAGAGATAGAGAAGACATTAGCTCATTAAAGCTGTAGTTCGCCACCAGGTTGAGATTACTCATGCCCAACCCCCACAGGAATGAAATGTACCGCTGATGCGCCTTGTAATTTAATGAACAATAATCTAATTCGAGGCGAAGAGCCGCTACAGACATCGATTTGGGTGCGCTAAAGGCCTGACGGAGTACACGACCCTCAAGTCTCTCCAAGTCTGTCCAACGCTGGTAGCCCCAGGTCTCAGCACCATACAATATTGTAGCGGAAAGCTGCTGATTGTAAACTGTCAAGAATGGAAGAAGGGAATTACCTCCGTACTCGCAATTGAATCTGCGCAGAGCTTGGATTTTAGTTAATGCTTTCTTGGTTACTTCCTTCATATGGGGCAACCAGGACAATGATCTACAAAAAAGAACTCCCAAATAGTGAAAAGAGTCGGTGTGGGCCAAGGCCTGATTCCCCAGGTACCAGGTGAATTTGTTTGATTGCTTCCCAAACTGTAGCGTAAAGGTCTTACTTTTATTTATGGATAGGCCATGGGACTCACTAAATTCCACCAAACAATTAAGTTTCCGCTGTAGACCGATCCTGGTGCGATCGAGGAGAACCAGATCGTCTGCGTAAGAGAGAATGTCGACTGACTTACCATCCACGACGGGCGAGGCTCCTTTCACTTTTGAAAGATGTTCCGGTAGGTCAGCGAGAAAAAGATTGAAAAGAAGAGGCGCAAGGACGCATCCTTGCTTGACGCCACAGCGTGTTGGAATCTTGGAAGAGAGTTCCCCATTCGCCCCATACCTGAAGCGTGCCCAAGTATCTGAGTGTAAAGCTTGGAGAATTTGAAGTAAATTTGCCGGGATACCCCATGACTGTAACTTGTTCCATAGTAAATTCCTCGGGACACAATCAAAGGTCGCCGAGTAATCTATGAAACAAGTAAACAGATGGCCCTCCTTTTTGATGTATTTCGCTGCCAAGTACTCTAAGGCGAAAATTTGATGGTGTGTGGACGTTCCGCGCCGAAACCCACCCTGTGTGTAGTGAAGCAAGTTTGCATTTTCGACCCAATTTTCCAAGCAATTTAGAAGATATTTACAGAAGATTTTACTCAGAATGTCCTGCAGCGCCACCAGCCTGTATGATTTTGGGTGGCTCCTAGGGCCCTTTTTATATATTGCAAAATATAGAGCCCCTTTCCAGGCACTTGGAATAACTCCCTTCTCCAGAAACATATTAAATAAAGGGGTTAATATCTGAGCCCAACTTGTTACATTATTTTTAAACAAGGATGGCGGCAGAGAATCGGGGCCTGGGTCACGCGATCTACACACGTCCGTGATGCAATTTATGATATCAGGGATAGTAGCCTTCCCAGTACTCCAAGTACAGAGACCCCCCATAGTCTGGACCTAAAGCCGTTAACTGACCCACAAAGTGGGATTCAATGAACTCCACCCATAGTTCACACGGTATGGAAGAAGCCAGTGGTTGTGATCGACCCAGAGTGGTACCATTGACCACCAATAGCCAAAATTTCCTTGCATCACCCACTCGTAGTATCTCAGCCATTTCATCCCACTTTGACACCGTGAAGTGGTACTTTTTGGAGCGTAATTTAAACTTATATGCACGTTTAGCTGCTGCAATAGCGCCAGCACAGTTGCAATTGGAGGATTTTAGCCTTCTAATGGTACGGCGGAGATCTCTACGCCAAATACGGCACTCCCAGTCAAACCAGCCACCAATGATGGTACTAGGATTATTAGTGGAGGAGTTGTCTTCCCGTCCTAACTCGTCCCATAATAAAGTCTGGACTGATGAAATAGTGGCTTCATAGTCTGGGATGGGATTGGTCGCTAAAGGGCAAATTTGACGAATAGAAGAGCCCAGGACGGCCTCGTATCTCATCATTTCAGTGTAATTAAAGTGAACACGTAGTCTTTTCCTTATAGTAAGTAGCGGAGCAAAGTTTATTCTAGACCACGAAGTAGTTGGCATAACAATATTCAGATCGAAACTTAACTGAGCATGGTCACTGTAAGGAGACCAAGTGTAGCTCAAGGTTTTGGCACTTTGAAAATGTTGCGCACTTATCAGCACATAGTCTAAAAGAGAAGATTGAATACCACGTTTGA
>JAUBNR010431848.1:0-10714 GCA_032353675.1 Desmognathus balsameus
CAATCTGGCAAGTTCTGCCAGAAAACATCCTTACTCTTCCGGTGTGGTCTGACTTTAAGAGTAAATTAACTTTTTTTTTTTTTTATAAATATTTTTATTAAAATGATTTTTGAACAATACAAAATACAAATCTGGCATAGTAAATAAACTCATATTCTCACTGCTAGGGAAGAAAAAACTCCATAATAATTCATATCAGTCTTAGAATCAAGAAAGAAAAGTGAAACAACATAACTCAAATTCCCCTTTTAACTTACCCCCCTCCCTCTTACTTCTGCCGAAAAAAAAGTTCATGTCAAAGTTCATTTACATCCAGTGGATGTCGATCAAATCGTACCATCTCATCCTATTTGAAACCCAGAGTACCTTCATCCAGTCAAATTACACTCACCCCCACTCTAGCTCTCAATGTTTGACCAGCATTTTGTGTAGGTGCTACGTCTGGATCATTCTCATCGGGCTGCAGTTGTGAAAGGAACAGTCTATATTTTTCCCAAATATCACGTGGACGTTGCGCTGGGTGCGCTGCTAGTCTACCTGTAGCTTCTATGTCATTACAGCGCGCCATTAACCCTCGCCATGTAGAGAGCTGGGGTGGTCTCTCACGCATCCATCGCATTGCAATGGTTTTTTTCGCCAGCACCACCGCCAAATTCAAGAACTTACTGTCCTCAGGCGACAGTTTGGGAAATTTAGCCAGAAATATCAGTTCCGGATCATTCACAATATTCATCTGTAATATCTCTCCCACCTCCCCACATACCTTCTGCCAAAACTCATGCACTCCATGACAGCCCCATGCCAGATGTAAGAAGGTGCATTCTGGAGACCTACACCCAGGGCAGCGTAAGGACATGTCAGGGACAAAGTGACTGAGCACCGCTGGTATCATGTAGCTCCTTGTGAAAAATCGGTAGTGTATCATTCGTAATCTTGCATTATGAGCAACTTCACGTGTCTGCAGACAAACTCGCTCCCACTGTTCCTCTGTCAGCCCCACTCCTAAATCATCCTCCCACATCGTTTTAAGGCGTAGAGGGGCGGTTTCCGCTAAGTCTTGTAGCAAGCTATAGATCATAGTAACTTGGTGCCTACAACCCACTGTTCGAAGAACATGATGCATAAGGTCAGAGACTATCGGTTCAACCGGTGTCTCGGCCCACCTTCTGCGCAAAGCTGCTCGCAATTGGAGAATACGAATAGCATTACCCGCAGTGGGTGTTAATTTAGCCTGCATGTCTGTGACTGAGACCATCATATTACCCTGGTACAAGTCTCCCAGCGTCCCCAACCCTCCATTTTCCCATCCTTCTCTATCAGTCTTTGACAGGGTGCGCTGAAACCCTCGCAGCAGGGGGATCGGGATCAGTGGGGAATAAGGGTGGTCTGGGTCTAGTCCTGCTAAAGTCTTTTTCCAAACCCCTAGCGTATGAGATACTGGGTCCCACCCTTCCCGTCGAATCATCTCCGGATTGGTCACTAGCCCCCCCGTGTCAAAGGGATCAAATCTATGTAGCTCCATTTGCCAACGGGAGTCTCTGGGGTCTGGGGTAGCCGATATGTATGAAGGAATATACTGTAGTTGAGCCGCGGTATAATATTGCTGCATATTGGGGACCTGAATCCCACCGGCTCTGTAATGCCGTGTGATGGTGGAGAACGCTATGCGTGGGCCATGGCCACCCCAAACCAGCCGTGAGGTGAGAGATCTCACTTCCTTAAAATAGCGGGCACCTGGATCCAGAGGCATCGTGGAATAAATGTACAGTAATTTTGGGAGAACCACCATCTGCATAATGGCCGTGCGGCCCGCCAAATTCAATGGTAGCCGAATCCACTTTTCCACTTTAGCCTGGAGAGCCACTAACGGTTCCGTATAATTTGCTACAATCATATCTTGAACAGTGTTCGCAAGTGTCACACCCAGATAACGCAACCGCTGAGATTCTACTCTGAGACCCCTTGTGTCATAGTCTAAGTAGCACCCCACCCCCATGGGAAATAGAACTGACTTAGCCCAATTTATTCGAAGACCCGAAAATCTGGCAAATTGAGTGAAGGTGTCTATCGCAACCGACAACGATATCGCCGGGCGATCCAGGTAAAGCAGTGTATCATCCGCATATAAGGATATCACATTAGCCTGTCCCCATGCTGTAATCCCCATATTAGCTAGGTCAGAGCGTATACCCTGCGCAAGAATCTCCATTACTAAGGCAAAGAGTATGGGTGAGAGCGGACATCCCTGGCGTGTGCCTCTTTCTATCCGAATCTTATCCGAAATGCCACCATTTATTGAGACCCTAGCCACTGGACCAGTATATAGCATCTTAATCATCGCAAGCATCTTGGGACCCATCCCGATATTCCGCAGGACCTCAAACAAAAAGCACCATTCCACCGAATCGAATGCTTTTTCCATGTCCAGCGCCACCACCGCTGCCTCTGAGGAGGAAGGGATAGCGGCCTTAACCATAAGCAAACGGCGGATATTATGAGCAGTGCATCTATTGGGGATAAACCCTGCTTGGTCAGGATGGACCAGTGAAGTCACTTGAGGAAGAAGCCTCTTAGCAATTATCTTGGCGAATATTTTAATGTCAAAATTAGTAAGAGATATAGGCCTGTAGGAACCGCAATCTAGTGGGTCTTTCCCCGGTTTGAGAAAGCAAATTATACGTGCTTCATTCATGCCCTCTGGAAATGTGCCTCTCTCAAGAGCCGCCTCAAATACATCTTTTAACATTGGGATTAGCACTGCACTATATCGCTTGTAAAATTCCGCTCCCAGGCCATCAGGGCCTGGAGCTTTCCCTGCAGCCAACTCTTTTATAGCTTCATTAATTTCGCCCACTGTTATAGGTAATTCCCATTCGGATTGTGTCAGCGTGTTAACATGGGGACCCCTCGCATTCACAATATACTTCCTCACCTCATCTAGTGGTATATCTACTCTGCTAGCATAGAGATCTTCATAAAATGTCTGGAACACACCGAGTACCTCCTCATTATCTGTCACTCGTCTCCCCTGTTCATTATTGATTTCATCTATCATTTTGGGACCCAGCTCCGCCCGCAGTAAGCGCGCTAGGGGCTGGCCTGGCCTATCTCCATGAAAGTAACGTTTGGCGGTAGTATATTGAGACATATATGCAATCTCTCTTAGTGCCTCTGCATTATACTCTGAGGTCAATTTTCTAATTTTCGCCAAATCCCGTATCTCATGTGTGGTCGCGTGACGCCTCTCTGCTATGCGCAATTTATTTTCCAGCTCAGACATCCTCAGTCGCACCGCTTTAAGTAAACCAAACTCTAGCGCCATTGCAATGCCGCGAACATAAACTTTCAGCGCCTGCCAGCGAGTGACTGCATCGGTAGTGTCGGTTCTGTGGGCTTCCTGGAATGTCTCTATGTGACGTGCTAATTCTCCCTCAAACCCCGGGTCCGCCAGTGCCTCAGCTTTCAGCCGCCAGAGTGGAGCCCTGGGGGTCACCCGGCCCCAGCGAAATGTGCTTAGTACAGGATTATGGTCCGATAAGACTCTGGGGAGTATCTGCGCCTCAAGCTGTAGCCCTAGAAGCGAGTGCGACAAGAGAATCATGTCTAATCTGGTGTGTACGTCATGAGGGGATGAATAATGAGAGTATTGCCTATCATGTATATGTGTCCGGCGCCAACTATCGCATAAATCATGTTCCTCCAGAGCTGCCAGCACAACGGCAGAGGCGCGTGGGGGGGGCCTGAGCGCAGGTTTTGATCTATCCATATGACTGTCTAGTATAAGATTCCAGTCCCCTCCCAATATCCATGGTATATCGGGTGCACTCGCACACAACCTGAAGAGCTTTTGAAAAAACATAGGGTCATCAGTGTTGGGGCCGTATATCGAGCCTAGAAGTACCGCCCTCTGACGTAACACTCCCTCCACCAATACGTATCGCCCCTGCGGGTCCAGGGTGAGTTTCGTAAATGAAAATGGGACTCCCTTCCTGATCGCTACAATAACACCCCTCGACCCTTGTGTAAAGGCAGCATGATAAACAAAGTCCGCCCAGTGCTGTAAACAGGGGGTGAGTCCCTGTGTGGGCCAGTGGGATTCCTGCAAAAGAAGCACGTCTGCATTTCTCTTAGAGCAGTAAGCCAGTATTTTGCGAATTTTGGAGTATTGAAGTAAGCCACGGACATTCCAGGTCATCACCCGTAATTCACCTTGCGCCATGCTCAGTTTCCCATATTATCTCCGATACCCACCCCAGCCAAGCATTCAGGCACTCGTTTCCATACATCCAACCCATCACACAAAATGCATGAACCTTCCAATGAGAACTCCATGTGAAGCAGAAGTAAAAAAACACCCCACCCCGAGCTGCACACCCCAACAACAGCTCAACCCCAAACATACCGGGCAGCAGCAGCCAAACCAATCTTAACCTAGTTCGGCGTCTACTTGCCCGCAACCCCATGTGAAACCTCATAAACAGTCCTTTCGAGATCACGTGGCGATCAAAGTCGCGACCGGATGAAATCACGGCCGCGACCGCCGAGGAGCGACTTGCCGCCCAGACAGGGCTAAAAAACTAGTGAGTCTCGAGGAACAGATTATCCAAAATGTCATTGCAGTTCCTACGCCAGTAGATGGTGTCTGTCGCATGAGGGACAAAGGAGCACTCCATTCCAGCCGGTATCCGGGGGGAGGGTTATAGGACATCTGTCACAGTCTCGAGTAAGTACATTACCCCCTCATAGGAACAAACCAAGTGACACGAGGAATACTCATTTCATCCGCCACCATATTGTCTAGTCGCCATGTTAAAAAGTCACATTTGTATGGCAGACTCCAGTTGATAATTGCACTAGTCATCCGCCAGACTCTTCTCCCTTGTACTCACTTTTATCACTCCTTATAGTCCTGCTTCTCCTCCCTCCGCGTTTTGTTCTCCGTCCGTTGTCCCAGCTACTGCCTCCATAGCAAAGTTAAGCGCCACGGCATGGTCCGTGAAAAAATGAGTCTTGCCCTGACAAACCACTCTAAGTTTACACGGGAACATCATTGCATAGGTCAAGCCCTTTTCCCGTAGTATTTTCTTGGTTTCCAGGAACCGACGGCGGGCACTCTGGACCTCCATCGTAAAGTCCTGATAAAAGTGTAACTTCGCACCCTGGTACGATACAGAGCCCTTCTCTCTTGCTGCCCGAAGCACCGCGTCTCTGTCTCGATAGTTTAACAGCCGGATGATGATAGCTCGTGGCGGTGCCCCCGGCGGGGGTCGTCTCTGCAGGGCACGATGAGCGCGTTCGATCACAAAGGCGCTCGAGAATTGTGCCTCCGGGAAGAGCTCCCTCAGCAGAGCTTCAAAGTAGGGTTCAGCGGGATTACGCTCGCAATTCTCCGGGAAACCAACTATGCGCACGTTATTGCGCCTATTTCTTCCTTCCTGATCTTCCAAGCGCAGTTTAGCGTCAGCGAGGTCGCGACTCACCGCGGCAAGAGTTTGTTCCATCGGTGACAGTTTAGCTTCAACCGTGGTGGTGCGTCCTTCCACCTCGCGAAGAGAGTCAGAAACTTTATCCACGTGTGTCTGGAGCAAATTAAATTTTATGCCCAAAGTGTCTATTTTCCCTGCAATCTCTGTGCGCATTTGTCGTAGCTCTGCTAGGATCTCCGCATGTCCCTGCTCCGGAGCTCCAGTTTCCCGCTCGTCGGTTTCGGTACTCGAACTGCCTTGTCCGGAGGGGAGGTGGCGGGAGGTGACTGAGCTAGCGAATTCCATCATTTTCTTTTGCTTTTTCGGCATTCCCGATAATCTTCAGAGTTTCTGCCGTCTTTGCATCCGTTCTGAATCAGTTATTGGAACCTCTGTTCAAAGGATATTAACGGATCAACCTGTCGTCAGGCGGAGCTACTCCTCAGGCGACCGCCATGTTTCGCTGCCCACGTGATCTCCCAAGTAACGTTTTTTTCCTGAAAATAGATAAAAAGGTAGTTTACAGTTCTTCTTTCTTCGGAGGCTTTTCCCTGCGATACTGTCCAATGGTTAATACATTTATAACCAGCCTCTGTGGAGTGTCATAACTCAGTTCGATTACTTACGTTATGTTATATTATATCTTTGATTTACTGTTGTTTCTTTTATTTTTATAGAAAGCACTATGAAATTTATATAGTTCAGTGCTTAATAAATACTACGAATGAACGCAATAGGGAGACTGCTATAAAGTCTACACCGGGTAGGGGTTTGACTTCCTTGACTTCAGACAGGGTCTCTTTGCAGCCAAATTGCATCACCCTATAAAACAACTCTCTGAGGAGGCAAATAAATGTTAAAAATAGACTTCAAATGTATGGATTTGCAGGACTCACATTATGTACCCAACAGAACTAGTTATGTACCGTCGGGTAACCTTGATAGCAGAGGGTTCCCAGAATTCTCATCATGAACCATGTGTCACGCTGGTTCCAGTCAGAGAGAAGATTTTTCTGAATGCCCTTTACCGGGGTCGGAGGCTGGTGCATGTGATGCTGGCATTGTTGTCAATGTGGGTGCAGTTGGCCTTGGGCGCCGGGTGATGGCGTTAGTTGCAGCTGCAGTATATATGCACCAGCTCGACCCCTCACGTCAGTTCCTTACACACTGTGCCAGGGAAGAAACTAAACTAAGGATGCACTTAAAAATGTACAAATAAAGTATATACAACACTGGAGTATAGACAGGCCAAAAGTTGGAAAAGTTGCAATTTGGCACCAGAACAACGCTACCCGAAGGTGAGTAACTAGTTCTTCTAGTACAGAAGTCCTTAAACTTTTGAGGTTCAGCCTCCCCTCCTCCCACACCCAAGTAATATAAAATGGTAAAATGTTCTAATCATCAATACCAAAATAGATATCTTGGTCATATTAAGGGGCTGATTACGAGTTGGGCCAAAGTCGGAAAAACCATCGGTAACCAGGCAAAACGATGGCAAAACGTTGTCTCTATACCTCCTCCTCTTCCGCCCGTTTGTTCATTTGGTTCTCCCTCCCATTCCTTACTGTGCCCGTTATTCTCTACGTCTGGTTTCGCTTACAGTTCATTGTTCTATGTTCCTTCTTACAAGTTTTCTAGTAAAGTCTCTTACCTTTTCCGAGTGTAGGGTCACTAGATTTAGATTTAGATTTAATTGATTAATGTGCAAATTGCCCATGGGCCTCAAAGCACAACAGCAGACAGAACAAGACAACACTTTCCAAAACAAGTATTATTTAAATCAGCATACCAGGGACAGTCCGATAAGGCAAAAACAGGATCATCAATGAGTAGGCGGAATATAAACAGGAGAAAAATTAACCTGAATCCCTGAACAAATGAGTTTTTAGTTCTTTTTTAAAGGTAGACAGAGTAGGGATGGCACGAATTGAGCCGGGAAGAGCGTTCCAGGCTGAAGGGGCTTGTGTGTAAAAAGCGGAGCCACCAAAGCCCTCTAGCCGATATCTTGGCTTAGTCAGTAGGTTATCAAAATTAGATCGCAGAGAGCGAAGAACTGGGCGTGTAACAAGACTCTCAGCTAGATAGGATGGAGCCAGGCCGGCTCGGCACTTAAAGGTGATAGTCGAGATCTTATGAAGAATCCGGTCTCGCACAGGCAGCCAATGCAGAGAGCGTCTGGACTGCGTGACGTGATCCCTGCGCTGCAGACCACAGATAGCTCTAACTGCCCCGTTCTGTATTCTTTGAAGTTTATTCAGATTGGCAGCGGAGGTGCCCATGAAGAGGCTGTTGCAATAGTCAAGCCGGCTATTAATGAGAGCACGACCGAGAAGGGATAGGTGCTCCTTGGATAGATACGGCCTAATCTGGAAGATGAGCTTGGTGACGTAGGCACAAGAAGAATGCAGCTGAGAGACATGTTTCTTCAAATTTAGCTGTGAGTCAAAGTAGACCCCAAGGGTCTTGACCGAAGTCCTGACAGAAATAGGGAATCCAGCAATTGGGAACTGACAATAATCAGGACCTAGCTTGGTGAGCATCTGCCTGGTTCCAAGAACCATAAGCTCCGTCTTACTATCATTCAGAGCTAAGAAATTAACAGTCATCCAGTCACGAATGAGGGAAAAAATCTGATTGATAGCCAAGGAGTCGGACCCATGATCACCGGTGAGTTTCAGGAAGACCTGGGTGTCATCGGCATAGTTGGTATAGCCGACACCCAGGCCATCCAGGAGATCAAAAAGAGGTTTTGTATAAATGTTGTAGAGGGTGGGGGAGAGGCAGGACCCCTGAGGCACCCCAAACAACTGAGTCACTGGAGCAGCAGCAGCATCTTCGAAGAACACCCTAAAAGAGCGATCACTCAGAAATGACCTTACCCAATCCACTGCAGGTTGGGAAAAGTTGAAGGAATCAGACAGCCTCTCCAGAAGTATGGAATGGTCAACAAGATCGAACGCTGCTGACAGATCTAGTAGCATCAGCAGCGCTGGAGAGCCGGAGTCGATCAATTTAGCTAGGTTGGATTTAAGATCCAACAGGGCCGATTCCGTTCCATAGGTGGAACGAAATCCTGACTGCCGCTTGCCTAGCAAATGATGTTCTTCCAGATAAAATTGGATCTGTTCGAATGCAATTCTATCAAGAATCTTTAATAAAAATGGAACATTTGAAATGGGTCTATAGTTATTGGGGTCTTGTGGGTCAAGTCCGTCTTTCTTTAAGAGTGGAGTCACCCAAGAGTGACTCCACTGGATTCTACTTCAGTCTTCACCGTGGGTTAGTATACCCCCTCTCACATTAAAACCTTTAGGGACACACTAGTAGCTCCCAGGTTGCAGTGTTAGGCAGCTATCCCTAGGTTTCTGCTTAGATTAGTCAGTTACTAGGGAAAGCGCCCTGTTGTCATTTAGCTCTTCGGATTCCAGTCCTTAGGCATTCCCGGAGGTTTTTTGGATTCTGGTTCCTTTTTCCTTCACAAGTTACCCACAGTGTCTTCTGCAACCCCGTAATACGGTGTTGCAGTAGGTAACGTGTGGACCAGCTGCACGTCTATCAAGTCATTTAGCAGGTAAGAGCACAGAGTGAAAAGCCTAATACAGCGTAGCCATGGCTTCTACGGAAGAACTCACGGCAGCTGTGCAGCAGCTTGGTCAACAGTTACAATAACCTTAAGATCGAAAATGCTAACATGAAAGCCGTTTTGGGTAACAGACCACCCGTAGTTATTAAACCTGTGGTGATGATATCTGCTGTAGAAAAGTATGCAGGGAATCCAAGGAAACTTAAGGAAGTTTTGGCAGACTGTAAGGTACAATACCTTTTTAAATCCGAACAGTTCGGAAATGATAAGGCAAAGGTAGGATTCCTGATCAGTAATTGCGTTGGCAATGCTTTAGCCTGGGCTATGCCCTTTGTATTAAGTAACAATGCCATGTTATCCGACTTCGCTCAGTTTGAAACAGCTTTCTGTAAGATGTTTGCCAGGGAACGATGTACCTTTTCAGTTGAAGAGGCTTTATTGGACTGTTGTCAAGGAAATAAGGACGTTTTGTCCTATATCACAATGTTCCAGAATTTGGCCTTTATTTCGTAGAGGCCTTAAAGAAGAGATAAAAGACGAGTTAGCCAGGGTTCCTAGACAAGAATCATTAAGCTTATTAGTGGATTTAGCGCTTGCCATCGAATTTCAGATGTTTTTTTTTCAACATCAACATTTATTTAGGATAAAAGGAACAGTACATTTCTTTGTTTAAAAGCCAGTCTCATAAAAATTACAATATGTGCAATACGGTCAATAGTATTTTCAACCAACATCTCATCAAGTACAATAGGTCTATTACTAGATAAGGGATAGATCCATTTCATTCTGAGTACAGAGAGAGCAGTACAATCACACATAAAGTGTTCAACATCGTCAATAATATCCAGGCAATCATTGCAAAATCTAAGTTCTTTGGGAACTTTCCTCCATGCCATTAGGTAAAAATTTACCGGCAACATATTAAATCTCAACAGCATATAGGCTTTGATCATCACCTGAGAGTCACATACAGCCAAGTATTCTTCCATGTCTTTAGATTCTTTGTTTGCAATGTAACGTGACAGTAGAGGTAATTTTTGGCAGTGTTGGTAACAGTGAGAAAAGTCGACATTACTCATTATTTGTTTTATAATGCCTAGATCTACGGTCAGGTTAAGCCTTATTAGTGGTTCAATTAGGTTGTACTTTGTAATTATCTCATTTATGAAGCGTAAGTATCTAAAGCTGGTAGGATCATTTAAAGCTTCATTTAGACATGCTGTAAGAAGGTTCTTTTCAGGATACGATAAAGATTTTCTAAAAAATTTCAATGCTTTGTAATCTGCATGCATTGACAGGCTCTTTAGGTCAATGTCCAATCGGATAGCTTCCATCGGGGTTGCTGATGGTAAAGAAAGAATAGAACGCCAGCATGAAGCTTCCCACGTATTAAGTTGATTTTTATTAGCTCCGGAGCCTCAAATCTCAACACCATATAGAATTGCAGGGACCCATTTTGATTTATAAATATTCAAATATGGAGAGATGGCATCTGTTAGGCCTGGTCGCGAGAGCGATGACAGTCCGCTGCCCCCCAATGTCTAGTCACCCCCCTTTCGCTTGAGACACACAAGAGGGGATGACCCAACGCCCGGCGGCAGCAGTGAGATGCTTCTGGGGGAAAGGAGTTGGGATACCTGGAGAGAAGGAGACAAAAGAGGAAAAA
>JAUBNR010442928.1:0-17497 GCA_032353675.1 Desmognathus balsameus
GCCAAATTGTCCAAGGCAGAATGTTCTTGAGCATCTGGAAAATTCCAAGTTCCACACAGGTGAAAGAGGGAAAGTAGATCTCCACACCTCACTGACATGGTCAAGCCTAAAATGCTGTGTCCCCGGCTTCTTCTTTGTCAGCTACAGAGAAGTACGGGCAGAAACTAGGGCGGCACACCATCTAGCACCGCTCAAGTCCTACTTCTAAGGCAATTGCCATTTTAAAAAATATATTCACGCACATATTTTATTGAATTCATAACAGTCATATCAAAACAGCTAAGACAAAACAAATTCAGTTAAAGATAGATGAGAAACAAGACCCAATACTAACATTTAAAAACATGTAAAAACAAGCATTGCCAATGCCATTAGTTTTCTGCATGCTGGGTGGTAATGGGAGTGCAACATTGGTGTGTGGATTGGGGAGGATGAAGTGAGACATGGTTGGGGGGGGGGCGGCTAACGTGAGCCATAGGATGGTGGTGGGGTGAGACATGGGAGGTTGATGACCTGAGACACTGGTGGTGGGAGTTGATGAAGTGAGACATTGGTGTTTGGGGTGCTGAAGTGAGGTAGCAGGTGGGGTGGCGCGCCAAGGCAGCATATTTATGGGATTCAGTCATGAGACGTTGGCAGGTGGGGGGTGTTGAAGTGTCTTATTGGATGAGAGTTGGGTGTTGAGGATTGTATTGGGTGGGTAGAGGGTGTTGAGGTGAGACAATAAATCGGCTGGGGCTGGTAAGACCAGGAATGTGGTGGGCAGGGGTGTGGAGGTGAGTTATTGAGGAGGTATAGAGGTGAGGTACTGGTTGGGTGTGAGGGGATTTGGGGGCAAGGTATGGGCTGGGTGGTAGGGGTAGAGATGAGGTGTGGGGGACTGGCGAGGTTGTGGGTGGAATAGTGGGGGGAGCACTGGTGAGGGATGGGTGGGTTGGGGCGGTATGCGTGTAGGCCCTCTATCTGGGTCAGGGTTAAGTTTCTTTTGGTAGAAGTGTTTCCAGTTTTAGTTTCATGAAAATCTGTCCAGTAGTTTATTGTAAACACTACATTTCAGTAAAAGTATGTTCTCAAAAAAATATGAATAGCAATATATCCCTCGTACGTTTGCGGTTTTCCCTTGTGCTGTTGCTCTTTGGTTGGTGAATTGGAAAATAAATTCTGCTCTGAGCCACCATATTGTTTTCTACTTTGACAACCAAGGAAAAATAAAGATTACCAGCCTCATTATAAGTTTCACTCACAATTTTGAGAGGCTAACAAAAAATGAGGGCTTTGGCCACGCAAAATGTATGCGTGGCCAGCTTGCATCTTTGCGGGATTGAAAATGGATATGGGAGGGATTTTGCGCTTATAAATGCGAGAAACCCTGATAAAGCATTTTCAATGCGTTGTCAAAGATCCCACGCATAAAATGTGTGAGATCTGTGACAATGCAAATGCCGAAAGACTAGCTTTGGCAATGCCACTAGTCTTCGGCATTTGAATTATGAATTAAATATTTGTAAAAAGATTTCATTCATACAAAAAGCTTTCACTCATAACACTCGCGCATTATGAATGAATAGTTTTACATTTTGTGAATGGGGCCCAAAGGGCCCCATTCACAAAATGCATAGTAAAGTTGGTCCCTACGCATGGTAGGGACCGACTTTACAATTTTGCGAGCGTGCTTTTTGCAAAAAAAACTGTTTTTTTTTTGTGTGGGCTGTGCACATTTTTGTGAGCACAGCCCATAATTTTGCGAGGGCAGAAAAAGCGTGAAAAAATGCAAACTCACACTTTTCACACATTTTAAGCCATAATGACCATACTTAAAAAGTAATTAAAACAAATGTTGTGTGGTAAGCAGAGAAAAACATATCAAACTTTATAGCAGCCAAGTGCTGCTTTATCGAATTCCCGTTACAAAAAAAAAAATCAATTTTGGGACCCTTCGTAAAAAGGGTCACAAACTCCCTAAAACCCCAGGTTTTAGGTAGGGAGAGGACAGGGGCAATAATAAACCGTTGCATCAGATTTTTATTTCTGCCTTCCTTGCCTTTATTAGTGCCCTTTCAGTGCAATTTAACTGCACATTCAAAATGACAGCCAAAATATTTAAATAAGAAAACAGAATGGAAAAAATGTATTTTAATGCCATGTATCATCAAGGAAAAAAGTGATGGCTGGAGAAGCTAGAATTAATCCATGCCACTGGGAAGAACACCACTGGACAGCTTTCCAAACCGCAGTTTTTTTTGCTTGCATGTGCCATTAATGCCAGTTTGAGACCCTTATGCAATCTGTTCTGACACCACCAATGGCAGCAGTCTGTCCTGAACTGCTATGGCCTCTCCCCTTCAGGGTGAGTCGCATCAGAGTTTATATTTTCACCTTACTTACCTTTATTGGTGCCCATTTTTCCAGCGCAATTTAATTGCACATTCAAAATGACAGCCTTTTTGAAAAAATGTAAATAACAAAACTTAATGGAAGCAATGTATTGTAATGCCATGTATCATCAAGGGACATTAAGCCCTCATGACCCCTGGCGTTAAAAATGTCTCTTCTAAAAATGTACTTACCTGACAGCAGTCTCAAATCGGGGTTCTTACCCGGCTGCCTTTTTGTTTTTTAATGGGCCCAAAACAGCAGCCTCCAATCATAACATTTAGAAAATGGACCCAAAGACTAAAAAAAAATCAAATGGAGAATGTTGTAGTAAATCTGGAAAAAAAAATCTAGAAAATGAATAAAAGAATGGAAACGGTATTAAATAAAAGTATAGAGTCAGCGACACTTACAAAAATAGTTTTAGCTTTAAAAACATAAACATGAAATAAAATAAAAATTTATATATTTATAAAAACAGATGACATTTAGGAACTAATATTACACAGCATTATAAATCCAGACGCACTTAAAAAATACTTTTAAAATAAAATATATAATTTTAAAAATCTGATATACATTGGATGTAAATATATAATGAAAATAACATATACCATCAAAAAAGAAGTTTAAATTGCCAAAAAAAGGTACACGCAACAATAAAATCAGGTACACTCATAGTTTTTTTTTTTTTTTAAAAGACATAACTATACAGTTAAAAAGACACATATTTTTAAAAAATATAAAAATAGGTATAACCTCAAAACCAGAGAAAATCCTTAGGTTTCATCTTCATTTCTCCTTCCAAACCGAACACTATAAAACCATAATCCTACAGCTACATTCTCCAAAAGCAATAACACTCCTAACCAGTGAAAACAATTTTGGTTGGTGAAAATCAGAACTGATTTCAGAATGTTGTTTAACTAAACATTAATAGGTTTGCGCCTTTTTAACCATATGTATTAGTTAACATTAAATTGTAATACATGTGTAAAAAAGGGTACGTTTTTTCTTACGTTTTACTCCATTACTTTTCAGTGGCAATACAAAGTAACAATTTTTCTAACCACTTCTGAATGAAATCGTATCGACATGTACTGACGAAACTTGGGTACAAGTTGGGGCAGGTCCCCGTGGTGAATTGACGGATAGTGTGGATCAGTAGGGGAGTCAGACAAGGTTGTCTGCTGGCTCACCTCCTGTTTAGTCTATACCTATCAGACTTACCGACAGAACTGGCTGGAGTGAGAAGTTTTCCCCCCCAAGCCTCAGGTACTGACATCCACCTGTTGTCTTACGCAGATGACTTGGTCATCTTAGATCGTACTCCAATCGGTCTGCAACGGACATTGGAGGCATTGTTGACTTTCTGTAATAAAAACAGTCTTACTATAAATTTCGAAAGAACTAAGATTGTTCCATTTGGATGCACGTATACACAAGCAAAGTGGTATATAGGAAAGACAAAAATTGATGTAACGAATGGTTACAGTCACTTAGGACTGCAGTTTTTGAACCATTTGAAATAGAACAGACATATACAGAGCATTACACCAAAATCTAGAGCAATGATCTGGGGCCTGAATAGCTTCAATAAAAAATATGGAGGGATGAGTTACTTACCTGCTCTAAAGGCATATAGCAATTGTCCCAAAGATTGTATGGTGCAGAGATATGGGGAAATCAAGATTTTATGGAAATTAGCCGATTAGTAGGATTGGCCCTCAGAAAAATGTTTGGTCTGTCTCAGGGAGCATCCATCATAGGGGTTCAAAATTTGTTGTGGAAAGCGAAATCCCTCTATGCGGTATTCCATCTGAAGCTAGCAAGTAGCTAGCAAGTAGCACCAAGATAGGAGTGGCTAATGTATGCTTTAGAGATGGATTGACAAATTTTGAAGAGAACTCGGTTATGAATAATGATTTGTCTAAATGTATCCATTTATATAATATCAAGGAATATTTTGAAAAGGAAGGTTGGAGGACAAGAATGAATTGATAACCAAATTTAGGGATCTGGGAAGGTTAGCAGATTGGGAAAGGGGACATGATTTAAGCACTCAAAGTATTTTTAAAATTTAAACGTTTTACAGGCAAAGAAGCATATTTGTTAAACTGTAACTCGCTGAAGCTTTGTTGTGAATTTATGAAATTCAGAATTGGAATTGTTCCTACTTTATGTTTTGTGCGTGGAAGGAAAGAGCTGGCTCCTGAAAAGAGTTGGCGATTGTTTCCCGGATGTACTTGATGATATTGATCATGTTCTGTTTGAGTGTGTTCTTCTGAAAACAGACTAACGTTGGTTAAAACCGATTCTGGACTTCAGTCTTTCTAATGAGGAGAATTTTAAGAAATTATTTCATTTAAATAATATTTTAGATATTGTGAAGTTAATTACTTTTCTGAACTGTGCGTGGAAACGCCGTATTTTACTGTAAAGATTTGTATTTTATACCTGACTGTATTTTGTTGTATTTGGATTATTTCTTTTAAGTAAAGCTGTTATGACTTTATGACTGAAAGTTAAATAACAAGTACGAGTTAAGCTGAATTTGCATATGTAAGTATTTTTTAATACATTTTAGTATATTTGGATGAAATTTCATTCAAAAGTGGTTTGACCAATTGTGAATTTATATTGCTATTGAAAGAGTAATGGTGTAAAACGTTATGAGCCTGCACATCTAACGGTGCGAGAATGTATACATTGAACTAATTGTATGTAGGGGTTGCAGTGGCACACCATGGGTCCAGAAAACCCCTGGTGCACGCTAAGTGGCTTTTTAATGGGGAAACAGATCACCCTATGGTATGTAGAAGCCTGTAGGTGCCCTAATATTATTGGGCAGATTCTGTCCAGCCATACACACATTCCTCATACATAAACTAAGAATAACCACGTCTGAGTTTTTGGCCACTTCTGGAAGCCAGCGATCCATGGGTTACTATGCCTTAATCTCCATTGAAGGATGTTGTATTGGTTGTGGATGCTTGCATGACAGAGGCATTATCTTGCAAGTTGGAGATGTCTCCATCACTAAAATATCCACCCTTTCCTTCCCAAAGTCTTCACAAAGTATGCTAATGTCATTCTGGAGGGTGCCAACTGTCCCATCCATTTGATCTTCAAACTCTTGGATAGCCTTTAGTGTTTCCAATTTTGCTGCATCCAGGGCTTTGCTGCTACAATTAAAGACAGAAGGAATGGTGCAGTGTTCAATGTGGGACTAGGAGGTGGCCTTATGAGGTTTTAGAGGAATATTCTATAATGATACTCTGGCAGGTTCTTGAATTCTTCAATGCAATGATCTAGGCTTCATGCTTGTACTGTTTAACTATGTCTCCCTTACCAATGAAGTGTAAACGTTGCACATAAGTGCACTGAAGGCCAGGTTTCTATGGGTCCACAACTGTTATCTGCCTGTTTATAGAGGAAAATTGACACACTTTGAAGTGATCACAGCACAATGTGTAAGACATCTAGTTGCCCAACGCTTCAATGCATGCCTTGAGACCCTGACCACTTGGCACCAATAGGCGGTCCCTTTGGAATGTGAAAAGGAGAACTTTTACGCAATAGTCCCTTGGGACCCTAAGACACCCCTGAGGTCTCCACTGACCTGGTTGCTGGGATAATGGGGTGTGGACCCTGGTGGGGGTCCCCGGCCCCAGATACTAGATCTAGGAAGTTGTGACCAACTAGTGGCTAGAGTGGTCCCCTTTTCCCTGTTCTTTTGCCTCCTTAGGACCAGGTTTTAGGGTGGGAAATGTTCCGTAGGAAGTACCCTTGCATTTCCAAACCCACTCCCTGCTATGTTAAGACTAGGGAAGGTGTGTGTGATGTGGATGTGCAGGGAACTGCTAGTGCGCCTCTGCGCACCTTTTCTAATATAGAATACGCCCTTTCCCCAGTGCACCCACTTAGACCAGTTCTCTAAGAACTTGGAGTTAGAGCAAGAAATGCTCAATAAGGTCTTCCCTGTCAATGCTTACCCTTTTCCCAGGTAGGAATCAATCCCCCGCTCCATGTAAAGTACGTTTCGGCCAGGACCAGTAAATGTTCCAGAGAAGTGTAAGTGTATTCTGTGTCTATGAAAAAGTTTGCACGTTACCAACACAGAAGAGAGAGTGTATGCGGCTGGCCCCTGGAGGTCAGGTATGGCTTGGGGTCATGTCATTCAGAGGGTCTCCATTTTGTCCTCTGCCTTGTGGTCGAGGATAAAGGAGCCCCTCGCTAAATGGAGTCTGGTGTGGTCCTGCCCCTCAGGCCTCCAGGATGTTAGTGTGACAGGATCGCCAGGATCATGCCCTCTGACCTGAGGTACCAATGAATGAAGAATACTTACTTCCTACTTTGCTGTAACTAAGAGTGGTTATTTTTGTAAGAATGGCTCCGATCATCTATTTGGTGTACGTACTTGTGTCTAGCTATTAAGAGCTCAATGATCCCTTGATTTGAATGGCATCATCTCCACTGGTCTGTCGTATCAGGCACAGGGCTCTAAACTCCCATCTGTTTTGGTGATTGTGCAGAGCATTTTCCTCCCTGAGATCTGGTCTTCAGGAGTTGGACTCCGGCAGGCACATTAGGAATGGTTGGTGGGTACCGCTGGGGCAAAAACTCCCCCAAGTCTATGTTAACGGCACACACGTAGAACTGTTCTTGGACTCCGATGGAGCCCAGAACAGGTGAATTAAATTCAGACCACGCAGACTATACAGAGGATTGTCTTCACAGTATTGTGGTCAGCTGTCCTGTAGTGACAAATGGTGCCCAACGTTCACTGTCTCAATTTAAGGTTCCTAAAGTGAGACCGTTTTAGCCTCACACACATACTGATGTCCATCCATTTAAATTTCATAATCGCTGTGCCCGCTCTGCATGGCATACGTGAGAGGAGTTCAAACCTGATCACTGTGTACTACATAATGAATCCTCAACCTAGAATCCCAGCCCCACCACTTTGGCCACCTGGTGTCTCCTTGACTGTCAAATTTGAAATGTCCTGTCATCTCACACCAACCAGCGCATCAGTTGATTGCTGTTAATCAACTGACAATTGCCTACTGTTCACCTGGTCCGGGACAGGAAGACTAAACAATGGGCAGTGTTGCAGTCGAACTGCGGCGAGAGAATGTTTTGGACTAGTTTCCGAGGCTGCACGTTATGAGCCAGTGTTTACAATCTTCAGTCCTGTAAGAAGAAATAGTTTGAGATTAATTGTTCAGTTTTGTTCGATTGAACTATCTATGGGTATTTTTGAATTTCTTTTGTTCGTAGTATATTCACATACACCTACACACTGTAGGTTTCAATGCTCAGCGATAATACAAAAAACTTCACATAAAATAGGCCATTTTATTAATACCATAAAACAATTAACACTAGCTAAATCTAATTTAAAACCACATTTTAATATGAACTCCTGTAAATAAAAATGTAATCTATCCATAACAAAAATACCAAGTTTTCTTATTCCAGTCTTGTGTGAATATAGGCATAGGTGGTCTTGCATCAATGGAAATACTCATTACTGTGAAATATCTGGATTACAATGTGTTAGCCTCCATGAGGTATAAGAACTATGACAATAAAGAAATTTGCTGACCTTTCCTCTTATCACAAACTATAGTGCTCCATCCTTATGGGCATACCCTATCCATATCTGTATATTACTGAGGTATAAGAAAGTCATTGTGGAAATGTGTCGCACTACTTTATGCATCTAATAAATTACAGAATTGCCCTTTTTTTTTGGATAAACCCACATTATTTTATATTGAGTACACAGCATCTTTGACCTAATTAATGACACAATCTGGCCCATCGTTTAAAAAAAACATATATATATATATATCTCAGAACTTGAGTGCGCTGTTGATTACGTGACTGCTGCGGGGAAGCACTTCTGAAAACAGGAAAGTATTAGCACTCGCATAAACCAACAGCGCATGCAAGTTCTGCTTTATATATATATATATTTTTTTTTTTTAATTATGGGCCAGAGTGTCCCTTTATCTATACTTCCCTCTCTGATGTACTACCTAGAAAATCTTGAAGGGGCAGTCATGTCCTCTTCTCAGTTCCAGGAGTTGAAAGGTATTTCGTGTGTATAAATATCAAATCCTTTTTGGTATTTTTTTTCTTTTAATAAAAAAATAATCGTTACATCAACAAAGTGGCAATTTTGTTAGCTAGCTGTTCTGCCTTATCCTGCAAGTTTCATCCTACTGTGTCACTGTTTATACATCTGCTGCCGGGGAGGAAGCTTGAATATCTGAAGCGGCTGACCTGCATTGCAAGTCTCCCGGTGCTGTAAAAGTCTGTTTGCCAACAAGCAGCGCAAACTGCCGTTACTGAGCACTGAGAGGTGTTGGGAGGTGTGGCTTCCCAACAGCATATCACCTGCAGCAAGAACGAAGCGGCAGCATTTGCCGTTTTGCGAAGGTACTGTTTTCTTTATATTGTGAGGCTCTGAGATTTGAGCTCCTGGTGGCCACCCCCGCACATTTCGGTGCGGCAAGCACGGCAGGAGTTTTCCTGGGTTCATCTTTACACACCTAATCCTTTTGTCTTCTTTGCAGTTTTGTAATACACCTACGGGTCTCCTGAATATGGTCGCTACTAGAAACAAAACTGGGCGCAAAATATCAAGACTCTTAATAAAATGAGCTCTGCCTTCCCGACTAATTGTACCACCCCGTTCCATCTGTTTGGTCCTTTATGAAAACTAACCAAACCAAGTCTGATGCTTACTCCGGACCCCCTAGAGGAGATTGCTTCAAACTCGAGGCTTACTCCAGGGCTTTTATTGAATTCCTTTGGGCAAGAGTGTGACCCTGATGATAAGGCCCCGAAGGAGTCTAATCTGGAGTCTGTCAGCAGAGCGGTTCCTTTGGAAACAGCTCTTGCTGCATCTACCCACCACCTCTGACTTCATGGAGGCCATTCCAGCTCTACCTAGTAGTGCTGATTTAACAATATTCCCCTCCCAAGTTGATCTACCAGGGGAGTGCACTGGTGAGGAAGATTTAGAAAAAATCAATTTAGAGTAGGACATTGTGTCTCCTGATCCGGTCACCCCTAGTTCATCTTCTTGCTTCGTCTTCTTGGTTGGCACTCATAGCTGTAATAGAAAAAATGGCTGGAGCCCTCTCTTCTATGACTGATCTTTTGGCTGAACAAAAATTGCTGATTGAATTGCTCTGCGCAAAGGTGTTAGATACTCAAACATTACTATGCTATACTCTTTCAGCCAATACAAAAGAAATTGAAGCTTTAGCTAAATAAACTTCAGAGGTTGCAACTGCTCAGAAAAACGACAAAGCCCTTGTTTGTCAGATCCTTAAAGAAACTCAAAGATTTGCGATAGCATTAGGGTTCATTGAGGGAAAGATGCTTAACCTATTGGGCTCTTATAAGGGGGGTGGGTACAACTTTACCAGTTCCTAGTTCATCTACTAACCCCCCCACTGTTGCTTTGGTGTTCAATCAGGCTACTGCTCCATTGGCTAATTTAAATCCTCTGGCAACTCATTTTGTCTTTGGATCCTCTTCTACCTGGCAAGAACTTAAAATGTATACAAATGTCACCTTTCCCTGAACTTTCTACCCATTTTTACAGAGGAGGGTGGTTGTGGCTCTTGTTCTTCTAACTTGCCTGCTTTTTTTTGTTGTTGTCAATTTGTTCTGTAAATCCAGTTTTAAGATTTCTCAATAAAAGGGATTTAAAAAAATGTAATTATCATTCACTCGACGAGGGCTATGTTCAGACAAAAATCACTTTGCCAATCAAGTCACTACGAATCTGATATGGAGCTCTGCTACCTTTTTCTTGTCAAAGGGTTATGATGTGATGTGTGTGAGGTATGGATTACTATTCCTGGTCCTTCAATGAATAAAAGGCCACTAAAGTCAAGATTGGCTTCTGTTTCTACTGGAAGAGAAATTGCTGAAACTTTGAATGTCTTGTCCACTCCTTCCTCTTTTCCAGCATCAAAGTTGAAGCTTAATAAGGAACAGAGCAAACGAAAATAGTCTTTTAAGGCTAAAACATCATGTAAGGGCCCAGCGTGTGGTAAAACTTGCCTCAGATCCTAAAGTGTGATGGCATTTGGCATTTCCAGCACAATCTGTCGCGGGTAAACTGCCTACCTCCTCCCAGAGGTATTACCGGATGATGATGATGTCCAAGCATGTGTGCCAAAAACCGGACCAGGGGTAGTGGTGTTTAAATAACCAGGATCGTCCGCCCTTATGTGAAGACACCAAAAATGCCACAAAAGAAAGCAATCGACTTGGATCTTCCAAAACAGACTTCTTTATTAGCTCAAGAATAGGTAAAAATACTTTAGGAGCAGAAATGGTTACTTTATTCTCAACACTTCAAAAAGGTGAGTAGTTCCAGCAAAAAGGCACAGGCAAGAACACGTCTAAATTCAGTGGTTCACGTAACGCAGCAATCGTTAGGCAGTCAAGTCAAATACAAGACCGGTACCACAGACCGATGCGATCAGGACTCGCCACTCCAATGACTCCGAAAGGACGAGGCAGCCAAACTCCGATGCACTGCTGCCAGGCTGAGCTGTCATGGCTTAGACACAGACAGCTTAGCGCTCCCTCAAAGCCAGTCTTCCTCCGTAGAAAACCCTCTGCAGTAACTCCACAACGTGTGTGTACCCAGAGGTCAAATCGGAGAGAGATACATGAGCCAGGCTCACGTATTATATACACTTCAGCGCTGGCATGGCAACTCCATGCCTGGGCTAGACAAGAATCTTCCCGCCCTAGGAAAAGTCATACCCTGGGTGGAACATTCCAGTCCTCCAGACCAAGTCTGCTGCCGGTCTGACAAGGGCACCAGCTGGGGCAGCCCCCAGCCTGGCATCCCCCTACACAAGACTTCCAATACCTCTTGGCCGGTGAGGACAAAAGGAGGCGGGTGTCGGCTGCATTCCAGAGCCACAAGGGTCTGGTGGGGCTTCTAGTGAGCAAGAGGGAGGAAGCTTCACATCAAAGGCGTTTGTGCACCTATGCTTGTGACGAACAGGACCATGGGTAGCACACCTGCCCTTTTGCACAAACAGCACCTAGTTCAGCACCCTGGGCGTGCAACATGCAGAGGCCTATGAGATAACATGTTAAATAACTAGGATCGTCCGCCTTTATGTGGAGACACCAAAAATGTCACAAAAGAAAGCATCGACTCGGATCTTTCAAAACAAAGACACTTCTTAATTGGCTCAAAAATAGGTAAAAATACTTTAAGAGCAGAAATGGTTACTTTTATCTTCAACACTTCTTGTAAATTTGTACTTTAGGCCCAAGTATTTAACCAAAGCCTGCTACAAGGAGTTTTTTAAAAAAATGTTCTTTGTTTTTAAAGATGTTTTAATAAAATATCCGAATGATTATGTGATCTGTGGTGGGGACTTGAATCTTAGACTCAATCTATGACTTATGGGAGGAAATATTTGACAATTTGCCTATTAGTATGTTCCCCACTAATACAGAGAAAATATTCCCTTCAGCTGTAGAACTCCTATGTGCGGAATATCTAATATCGCTGAATCTTCTAATCGCCAACGGGAAACTTGGCGTAGACTCTGTATTTACGGAAACATTTAAACAAGGGTACTCGTGCTCTAATATAGATTTTGTACTACAGCGAATCGATCAATTTGAAAGTACTAAAAAATCTCTGGCTGGGTTCCAGTGATCACGCTTGCCTGATCAGCATTCACGACTTTGAAATAGAAGAGGGGGGTCCCAGAAAAAAGGAAAAGAGACAGGGAGAAGTTATTCATAACTCCATGAGATTAAACTGGATTCACTGTGATGAACCTTGTATCAGCGATATAGTGAACTCTGCCATTGGACTTCTATCAGCCAAACAAGATTTGGATTCTATCACCAGTTACATTGTGGGCAAGCTCCCAAAAAATCCTATACCTCAACTACATGGAGATATGAATTGATGAAAACGAATAATTGGTTTGATCAGGAGTGTAAGACTCTTAAAAGGAAGACTAACTGCCTAATCGCCAAGTTAAAAAGTCACAATTCATTAATTGGCCTGAAATCAAGACACTTATCGTAGATAAAGAATATTCCTAAAAGCAAAAACGGAGGCTCATTGGGCCAAAATCACTGACCACATTGAACATTACATTGAGACCAATGATAATAAAAAGTTCTGGCAAAAAATTAGCGAACTAGCCTTAGCCAGAACCCATAGGCCTCCTGATGCTCTAATTAATGAGGAGCAATGGCGCTGCTTTATAACAACTTATATGGAGGAAAACATGTTACATTGCCAACCTTAGTATCCATTGAGGAGTTTACCCCGTTATTAACCTATAGTGCAACTGAGATACTGCTATCTACATTAAATTCTTCGAGGGCGGCCGGCCCGGAGTGTCTGCCACCAATTTTCTTAAAGTATGGGATGCCTAATTGGAGTATAATTCTAACTCCGATATTAAATCATAGTCTGAGCCATTTCACTGTTCCTGACTCATGGAGGGGCTCAATCTTCCCATTGCATAAAAAAGGTAACCCCCGTGACCCCAATAATTATAGGTTACTTACCTTATTAGACCCTGGGAGTAAACTTTTGGCGCAACATCTACTAACTGAGCTGAACAGCTGGATAAAAGATAATAAGATCCTCCATAGTTCACAAGCTGGCTTTAGAGAAGGTTACACTACTATGGATCATTGTGTCACCTTGTCCCTGCTTATAGAAAAGTTTGTAAAAGGCAAATAATATCATCTTTATACGGCGTTTGTAGATTTTACTCATGCATTTGATCATGTACCTCGGCAGGCACTATGGGATAAGATGCGAAAATTAGGCTGCCTACCACATTTGGTTAAGATGATCTACATTCTTTATTCGGAAATGTGGGTTAAGGTTAGATGGGGGAAATATGGACAACTGTCACTGGGTCCCTACCAACGATGGCCTCAAACAAGGCTGTGTACTGGCCCCGTGCCTGTTTAATATCGTCTTGTCTGATATGGACGAAGCTATTAGTCAGGCCGTAGGTATATCACCAAAAATGGGCCGATATAACATGGCATCTCTTTCATTTGCAGATGACATTGCCATATTACTGACTCCAACTGGGTTACAAAACAAATTAGGTGCACTGGAAGTGTATTGTAAAAACAATAAGATCCCAATTAACCCGACTAAAACAAACGCCCACTAAAAATGGAAAATTGTAAATCTCGACTGGTGTACACATATCTAGGACTAGTCTTTGCACAAAACGGTACTTGGGCTGAACATATCAAATCATTGAAAATAAAACATGAGTTGATGCTTAACTCCTTTATAAGCCTAAAAAATAGAGGCTTCCTACCTTTGCCTACATGCATCACTTAAGCAAATGGAAAGCCTCTCTCTTATATGGGGTTGAGATTTGGGGGTGGGCTAATACACTCTGCCTAGAATGATGGGAAGCAGTCTACTGTAAAAGGCTGATAGGCTTACCACCCTCTACCTGTATTGCTCCGGTCCTATTGGTTGTGCAAGCTTGTACTCTGAACGCCTGGCAAAGCGACCTTCCTTATTGCTATATCCAGAATATTAAACTCGATCTGGCCTACAATCTAAACATATTTGTACAACCCTACATGGATTCAACGAAAAATAACTGCCATATTACTTCAATAATTACTATGTCTAATTATCAAATATTATTGAAGAAATGCTCCAGTATGAGATTGTTACAGCATTACCAATTAGTGAAAACTCACAAGCAACAAGAAAAGTATCTACTTAATTGCCCTAATTGGAACATCTTGCGCTGCTTTGTTAAATTAAGAATTGGTATATTGCCTATAAACTATTTCGTACAAGCTTGGACGAATGTCCCAGAAGAGGAGAGGTTATGTCCGCACTGTGAAGCTCAAATTGAAGATATACAACATATCTTCATATATTGCCGTGTTTATGAGCATTTAAGGAAACAATGGCTAAATCACTATTATCAGGGCACAGAAATCGATTTTCTCTATTTTGTGAAGAATCAACTGCACTTATTGTCAAAGTATACATTTTCATGAAAGCTGTATTTGAATTGCGTGGAATAATACTGTAACATAAGGGTCAAAAGCAGATGATTTATACCCTGATAGAAGATGAAGATAGGCTCAAATAAGATCCCATGTCTATATGTATTGTTAAGTTCTTTATTATTATGTCTTCGTACTATGGTTTTAAGCTGTGTAATTCATTTAATTCAATTCATTTAATTTATGTAATTTCCAAGCACTGTCTAATGTAACCTGCTTTGAGATTCTGATATCTTGAACTCAAAAAAAATTAAATAAAGATTATTTGAACTCCTGTGTTTCGTGACTCTGATATGTTTACCAACTCGCGTGGCACACGGCAGGGATGCCCATTATCACCCATACTATATGCTATCTATATTGAGTCTTTTGCTTGCCGCATATGCTCTTCTGTTATTCAACAGTTTACGGTAGCTGGGCACAAGCCTGTTAAGTTGATCGTGTCCGCTGATGACATCTTGGTCGCTTGCCACAATCCTGGCCCTACTCATTAAGCTGTGGCAAGAGGCCAAAGCTTTTGGTGCAAGGTCATGATATGAGCTTAATGTTGACAAAACAGTCTTGTTAACACCCACTGATCATCTTCCGACTGCCCCTCAAAGGTCTACGACCCATCTAGGAATAAAGATGGCGCATAACTTGGATAGCTCGCTTCAATGTAATCTTAAAAATGTGATTGAGGGGGCCAAGTGGCTCTGTAGGCATTGGCATAACCTTCCTGTTGGTTGGGGGGGAGAGGGGGAGGGGGAGGAGGATCAACCTGATTAAAATAACCATTTTGCCTAAATTCCTGTCATAAAAAGTATTCATGGCCTGCTGTCTTTTTTTTTTTGCAGTTATTTTCGTCAGGACAAATTCCGGGAACCCAAGCAAGCAGAGTTGAAGGTAAAGTATACTGCTTCATGAGACATTAAGGTATTGTCTTTGCTGCTAACATGATTTCATGTTTAATTCATTGTCATTAACATGTAGCGACTATTTGTAGGTATTGGTTAGAAGATGGACGAATGAATTATGCATGGCTATGTTTCGCAACAGGAATCTAAAAGGTTTTAAAATAACTTGATCATGTGGAGGGGAAGTGGAGTCTGCAATTCGAGCAATTATAAGACCTCCCTTCTCACTAACACTGGAGAGACTGTTACCACACTGGCGAGTAGAGAAGGCAGAGGGCAATAACCCATCGGAGAGACTATTGCTACACTGGCTAGTAGAGAAGCTGGAGGGAAAGACATGGCTCGTTTGGCAGACAATCTGTTTTTAGCGGCCAGAAGGTGAAATTCTGGAGAGTCTGGTAGATTGTGGTTTGGTTTTGCCATGGACAAAATTCACTGATCAATCAATGATCAACCTCGAACATAGTCTAAAAAATGGACTCCTGATGCATATAAAGAACGGAATTAAACTTGCATCAGATGCCCACAGGCATATTGTTCACGCAGACTACCGAATTCCTAATATGTGGCTGACACATGCAATAGCACTTTTTGGAAAGACAAGCATTCAATTTGTAATGCTGCTGGTATGAAGGAAATAGACTGTGGCAGATGTGAGTTGATTATAATAACTAGCTAGTCCACTAAATATTACATCCCTCAGGACCTTTCATAACAGCAATGGTTGCGGATATCTGGAACTTGGGTTCACTAGAAGTGAAAATGATGATCATTGTACTTATGTATTCAAAGCACTGTAACACTGAATAGATTATACTATTAATATGCCCAACATCTATTACAATAAGTCTGCAAACCTGCACCTCTGTATCCTCCCTGCTGTTCTTCCTTTTTTCCTTCTGTCCATCCGATCTAGGTTTTCCTTTCTACATCCTCTACTTCCGACTTGGTAATTTGAGACTAAAGCTCTAAACTCTTGTCCTCTTTCTGACATTTGTTGAATAACTTACGAATATTCTATTTTATGCATTATTCTCAGAGAAAACTGTAAGCTGCAAGTTATGCCAAATACTGAATGTATAATAGCGAATTAAGTTTCAATAAAATATAAATTAAAAAATTCTTTAATAATGTTAGATGGAATTTAAAAGATTTTTTTTTTTCTCCAGAAAACATTGTCTTGTTTTTACTGAATGCTTCACACTTAAGATAAACACAACTGGGCAGCCAGTTTTCCACAGGTAACTTTCACATAAATCAAATGTACAACAGTGACAGAGGTAGTTCATAGAGGAATTCCTTTTGTTCCCCCCTGGCTGACCACTTTGGTTGCAAAGCCTGAAAGGACAATGTTTGCTACCCAGTTCCTCCGCGGTTTCTTCACATGTGCATGGTTTTGCAGAAATAAAGAGGTTAAGTAAGCAAGGCTATTAATTCAAGCACCACTATGTAATCTGCCTTAAACTTCAACTAGACTGATTATAAAGCTTTTCAACCCAAGCCCCACTGTAGACTCCGCCCTACACCCCATTTACACTGATTGTGCATAAAAAAGCTATTCACTGAGGAACCTCAGTGCCCTCTGCCCCAGCTAGACTGATAGTATGAAGCTATTCACTCAAGCACCACTGTGTGCCCTACAACCCAGCTAGTTTGATTAGGAGTATAAAATTATTCATCCAAGCAGCACTCTGTACTCTGCCCTTTACCCCAATTGCACTGATTGTTGGTATAAAGCTATTCAGTCACGCACCGCCGTATACTCTGTCCTATACCCACAGCACCACTGTGTACTCTGTCCTAAAACCAACTGCACTGATTGGGAATTATAAGTGATTCACTGAAGCACCACCAAGTACTCTGCCCTACACCCCAGCTAGATTGATTTTGAGTATAAAGCTATTCACTCAAACACCACTGTATACTCTGTCCTATACCTCAATTAAACTAATCGTTTAAAGCTATTCACTGAAGCACCACCATGTACTCTGCCCTATACCCCAACCAGACTCTATTCACTCAATCACCACTGTGTACTCTGCCTTTACACCCCAGAAAATGAGCTGGGTATTGCTTTTATTTGGCAGAAAAGTGGTAGTTCTCCCCCCTCCCCCCACAGCAAGGCATTATGGGTAATGAGG
>JAUBNR010442929.1:0-10687 GCA_032353675.1 Desmognathus balsameus
TTTTTCTCAGTATTTAAAAAACCATACTGTTTGTAAAAAAATGAAAAGTACAACATATAGACAGTTTTTCACAAGCTTTCATATGGTGTAAAGTATTGTACACATTGTATGGTGTGACTGTTGCCCTTTAATTGTCAACTCCTTTTCCTCTCCATCGTGTTCCTCCCATTTTTCCAGGTCATCTTCTTTTTGTCCTCCCATTGTCAGTTTCTTGAAGTGTGATATGTTTCTCGTGACTGGTCTGCCTGACCCTTCCACTGTCACCATCGACCCCTTTCTCTCCACCACTTTCAACCTCATGGGCTTGAAGTTGCTGTCGCTTTTGTTCTTCCTTATTTGTTTGACCATCACCCAGTCGCCAACTTCGATGTCGCTACTGACACTCTTTCGTCTCTTGTCTGCATATTCCTTCATTTTTTCCTTTGCCTCACGATCCCTCTCCTTCAGGCTCTCATCGTTTTCACCTTTGTTTGCTCCGCTGCTTTCTAGGCACGGCATTCTTGTTTTCATTTTTCTCCCAAACATGAGCTCTGCTGGGCATCTTCTCGTTGTGCTGTGGGGTGTGTTTCGGTAGTCTCGTAGGGTTTGGCAGAGAGTCTGTTCTAGACTCCTCGACTCAAGTTGTGCCCTCTGTGTCACTCTTTTGAGCGTGCCCATGAATCTTTCCACCATTCCGTTTGCCTGTGGCCATTGTGGTGTTATTTTCTTGTGCTCAAAGCCCATGTATTCTGCAAACCTTTTGAACTCCTCCCCATTGAATGGGGGGCCATTGTCCGACTTCACCTTTTCTGGAATGCCCCATGCGGAGAAGATGTCGTCTAGGGCTGGGACGACACTCGCCCAGCCAGCGGAGGATACTTGTTGCACAACTGGGAACCGAGAGTACTCATCCATGATCACCATGAGGTACTTGTCCGAACGTAGTGGACCATAAAAGTCAATTGCCACATTCTCCCACACTTTGTTTGGCAAAGGGGTCATTTGTAATGGCTCTTGTACATTTCTTTCCCCAGGGATTTGCATGTTTCACATTTTTGTATTGCCTCCTCCACCTGCTTGTCCATTTGTGGGAACCATACTCGGTCCCGATGCATTCTTTTCGTTATTACAATCCCTCTATGTCCTTCGTGAGCTATCATTATTATCTTCCTCCTCAGTCTCTGGGGTATTACTATTCGTGTGCTTCTCACTATGATGCCTTCTTCAGTAATTGCCAGTTCTTCTTTGATCTTTGCGAAGGCATTTATCTCTTCCACATTGATGCCCCCTCTCTTTGTTAGTTGGTCAATTACTTTCCACTTATCTTCCTTTGTGGCCTCCCGCACTACTTGGAGTGTGCGGTCTTCATCCGTCGCACTTTTTATTTCGTTCACTGTGATGGTAGGGGGTGTGGCTTCTTGTACAATGAAGTTGATGTACTGGTCAGCAATGTTTTCTTTTGATTTTGTTGTCTTCACTGGGTGTCTGGACATGTAGTCTGCTGGGTTGTGCTCCTTTCCTGGCTTGTGTATGATCCGGTAGTCATACTCCTGCAGGCGTATTCCCCATCTTTCAACCCGGGGTGGCATCTTGCTTTTGGCATTGCCGAAAATTGTCAGTAGTGCTTGGTGATCTGTCACTATCATGAATCTTTTCCCAAATACAAACAGATGGAAGTGTTCACATGCCCATACGACTGCCAGGCTTTCTTTTTCTGGTTGGGAGTATGCCATTTCTGTTCTTGTCACGCTCCTGCTGGCATAGGATATTATTCGTTTGTCATCACAGTGATCACTGTCGTGTTGTGCTAGGCGCACGCCTGTCAGGGCCTGTCCGGACCTGGCAGGACCAACAGACCTGGACAAAGGAGGTATGGTTTCCATCACTTTACCAGTTACTGAGAAACCTGTTCCTAATGACGACTGTATCCTGGGGGCTTCTCCACAAGCCCCACCGTCACAAGAGTTATCAAGCCCATTCATTGACATAGGCAGGCTCGCTTTTACTGAGTTGCTGTCTACATCTGACTGCCATGGCCCAACCACAGGGTCTGGGGTTGGTTGTTTTTCTCCGCCCCCCCTCCAATGGCTCACTCCAACTGAACTCCACAGACGGGCTTCAATGTCCCCACCAGTCCCTTTTACCAACAACTGGGACTGTCTAGATATTTGGGACGGCCTCTCCTTCACCACTCCCATAGAGGAAAGGAGCCAACACAATATAGAACCCTCCATGTTGGGTCCTGAGGAGGAGGCTGAGGAAACGGAAGGGAGCCTATACAACAAAGAATCCCCTACCCCGGCTCCCGAGGAGGAGGCTGAAGAAAGGGTTTCGAGGGTAAAACAGCCAGAGGCAAATTCCATCGCCATAAGTATTACCGCCAACCTAGTATCATCGCAGTCTCCATGTACGCAAGTCCGTGAACCTGAGTTGGGGTGTACGCCTCTACTCTCAGACAGGCCTCTCGGGACAGGGATTGATGCCATTGTACCCAAAGGCACTCGTTTAGGCCTCCTCAATGTGCGTTCAGCCACACTTCACGCTCATGAAATTCACGACCTCATCGAAGAGGAACAGCTAGACATGTTGTTGTTGACTGAGACCTGGCTAAAAGAAAACATTGGCCCAATATGCCACGACATGCTCCCCTCTGATTTCTCAATATTTTCACAAGCTAGACCAGAGAGACAGGGGGGTGGGGTGGCGTTACTTTTTCAGAAGCGCTGGGCCCTCCAGGAAGTTAGACTCTCTTCTGAGCCATCATTCTTCGAATATGTTATGGCCAAGGGTGGCCCTAAAGGGCTCCCCCACATTCTATTCTTCGGCATTTACCATCCGCCGGGCCATGAAACTATGTTCTTGGAAGAGCTGCAAGAGGTCTTGGAGGAACTAATTTCACACCATCCCAGGCTTATTTTACTTGGTGATTTTAATATCCATTTCAACGTTCCGACAGATGGCTACGCCCGAGAGTTAAGGCAGCTGACAGAGGATTTAGGCTTTGTCCAATACCTTAATATCCCTTCTCACAAACTTGGGAATCAGTTGGACCTTATCTTTCAGCGTGGCATTCCCCTCTCAGTCCCTTTGGTAGCCCCCATACCATGGGTCGATCACTACCTACTTATGACAGTTATCATCGACTGGGCCTTGGTGCCTAATTCCTCCACTCAACCTCCCAGTGGGAAGAAGATCGTCACCAGGAGCTGGAAGAGGATGACTGGAGTGGCCTTCCAGGAGGTCTGGGCTCCATGTGTGAGGACAGATCTGGATGTTACCGATCTGGACGCCATCCTACATGCTAAACTGACACTGGCAGCAAATATAATCTGCCCGCCCCAGTTAGTCAGAAAAAAACCACCTTTACAATGGCGCAACAAATGGTTCTCAGGACAACTACAGAAGATGAAAGCAGGCTGTAGGGGACTTCGAAGGAAATGGCAGAAGGACAGAAAAGTAGACACGCTGTCGGCCTATCAAAGACAGGTGATACTATATAAAGCTTCCATCCTATCTGCAAAAAGGGGATACCTTCAACGACAGATTCACAAGGCCAAGAAATCAAGCAAGGCCCTGTTTGATAACATCCGTCCTCTTCTGACCCCCCCCATGCTGGAGCCAGTAGCTCAGAAGGACCCACAGCAATTTTGCAATAACATGGCCAACTTCTTTTTTAACAAAATCAACACTCTCAAAACCACTTTGGACAACAGTCTACCAAGTACGGAACTGTCGGAGGCGCTCACTATCATTCATAATCACGAGTTGAAGACCTTGGACTGTGGGAAGACAATCATACCTCATTCCGCCCTTTCTCCAACGCCCACACAGTACAAGGACAAAGCCTTCTCACAGTTTCAACAAGTCTCTGAAGCTGAGATTGGAGCTATAATCAAGAAGTTGGGTCCATCGTCCTCTGTGCTGGACCCTATTCCAACTGCAACTATTAAGATAATAGCAGACCATCTGATCCCCGACATTACACGGATTGTGAATCAGAGCCTGCAGTCAGGTATAGTGCCTTCTGCATGGAAGATTGGGATCATTACACCACTATTGAAAAAGCTCAATGCCGATCCCCTCATCCTGAAGAACTTTCGACCAGTGACACAATTGAGACTACTTCCACGCATTACGGAATATATTGTCACCCGCCAATTCCAACAACATCTGGAAGGGTTAGAAATCCTTCATGACCATCAATCGGGATTTCGCCCAGGCAGGGGTACAGAGGTGGCCATGGCTGATGTCCGGGAGCAGTTGCTGTGGCTGGCAGATAAAAATCATCCTGCCATGCTGGTCCTTCTGGATCTATCCGCTGCTTTTGATACCGTAGACCACGGACTATTGCTAAAAAGAGCGGAGGAGGTAGGGGGCATCACAGGGACGGCGCTAACCTGGTTGGCCTCCTTTCTGGAGGGGCGGTGGCAGCGAGTACGTGACGGATCCATCTTGTCCGGCCCCACCCCGCTGGACTGTGGTGTCCCCCAGGGTTCGGCGCTGTCCCCGATTCTTTTCAATCTATATATGCGCCCCCTCGCCTCCCTCTTGGATGCCTGTGGTCTGCGGTTTCACATGTACGCGGATGACACCCAGGTCATCGCTGATCTACACGAGACGGCAGGGGAGAGGGAAAGGGTGGCCCCCTGTCTGACGCTGATCAAGGAGTGGATGAGACAGAACCGGCTCTGTCTCAATGAAGATAAAACCGAAATCCTCCTGGTCGGCGCTGACGGGGGGGGTGTTCCCCCTAGCATCCCCTGGCCAGTCTCGTGGGGGGTTCCCCCCACTCCTGTGAAACAGGTGCGTGACCTGGGTGTCATGGTCAGTTGCCACCTTGATGGATCAGCGCAAGCCATTAGCACGTCCCGGGCATGTCATCATCAACTGAATGGCTTGGCCAGACTCTTCCCCTTGCTTACTCACGAACAAAGGCTGGCCACCTATCATGCCTTGGTAGGCTCCCGTATCAGCTATGGCCTGGACTTTTTAATGAGTGCCACAAAAAAATCCTTGTTTAAAGTTCAGAAGGCACAGAACCGAGCACTCCGTCTGATCCTTGGCCTGCCAAGGCGTGAACATCTTTCTGAATGGAGGTATGCGCTTAAGTGGCTGACCGTAGCGTCTTTGGTCAAATTCCGGGTCTGTCAACGGATCTGGAGGGCCAAAAATCAACATGGCCCAGGTTACACACAGAAGTGGGTTGAGCACCAACAGAACTCAAGAGCCCGACGCCAACTTTACCATCACCGGTTGCTACGGCCCAAATTCCGAAGAGTCCGGAAGGGGGGTTCCACCATTCTTGGTAAGGGTACCAAATGGTGGAATGACTTGCCCCCCCAGATCCAGGATCTCCCTTCTCTCCCTCTTTTCAAATCTGCTTGTAAACTCCACTTTTTGGAGGAAGACCGGAACCATTCCAGATCCATTCCGCTGTCTGGGTCAGCTCGGCCAATCAATCAACACACTCTGAAGGGGAACATGAGTCCAGGCAGCACCCAGAATCAGTCGAATCCCCCTCGGCTGGAAGGTTATCAGCGCCTGGCCTTGCAGTTGACATCCGTCCCGAGGCCTAGGGGCCATATCTGGGGCGTGACCTCTCCGCCCCTGCCCGCCCGAGACAATTTACAACTAATTGAGGCTGCCTGCAGGAACAAAGATAAGAACATGACTTTCGGTGTTTATCAGCCGCGAAGAGTCCCTCCCTAAACCTGGTCTCTCGTATTTTAATTCATTGTTATGTGTGTTTTTGTTTTTTTAGATGTGGATGTTTTTATATGTACAGCGGTGCGAAGCGTGCAGTCATCGCTATAGCAAAAACTTAAAATAAAAAAATAAAAAAATAAAATAAAAATGGCTCAGAGGCCCACCGGGCCGGCACCCACAGTTATTTCAGTCTTTTTCCTTGGGTCAAAATAGGCCATGTGTTCAGCATCGCCTATTCTTCTTTTTATTTCTTTGAATGCTTCTTCACACTCGCCTGACCAGTCAAACACCACATCGTTTTTCGTTAGTTCTCTTAAGTGGGGTGCTGATGGTGGCAAAATCTTGTATGTATCTTGCACAGTAGCTAGCCATTCCCAGGAATGACCTGACATCACTGCTGTCTTTGGGAGCATCCATCTCCTCTAGAGCTTTCACTTTATCTTCGTCTGGTCTCATTCCTTTTTCCGAGAAAATGTGTCCATAAAATTTCAATCTTTTCTTGTGTAGCTCACACTTGTCCGCGTTCAGTGTCAGGTTGTGGTCCTGCAGCAGTTTGCAGACCGCCTCTAGTCCAGTATCATGTGCCTCGCTTGACATTCCAAAAACTAGGATGTCGTCACTGTAGTTGATGGTGTTGTTTATGGGCAGTAGTAATCGACGTATTATTTCTTGAGATATCTTGGCCGCAGATGAGATTCCAAAACTTAGTCTTTTGTATCTGAACAGGCCCATGTGTGTCGAATGTGGTGATGTATCTTGATCTCGGATGCAGTGATATCTGGTGATATCCTTTATTTAGATCTAGTTTCGAGAACCATTGTGCCCCATTTAGCTGCATTATCATGTCATTGATGTGGGGGCCGGGGTGTTGTTCTCTCTCGATCGCTTCATTTGCTTGTCTCATGTCTACACAAAGTCTCACGCAGCCTTTTTCCTTTGGAACAACAACCATGGGTGAAACCCACAGGGTGAGCTCGTTTGCTTGCTCAATGATGTCTGTCGTTAGGAGTTCATTTATTTCAATCGCCACTGTATCCTGTAGATGAAACGCAACTCTGCGGTGATGTTGAGCCACTGGTGATATGTTTTTCATTTATGTGGAGGGACACAGTTACCCCTTTCATCTGCCCTAGACCCTTGAATATTTTAGGGAACCTCTCTTTTATCCCTTTCATTTCACTTATCTGGAAGTTTAGCTGTACTATTCCCATGTGTCTAGCTGTCCTTAGGCTAAGTAGGGATGGGGTAGGGGCATCAGCTTCTATAACATGGAAGGTTTCCTCCACTTCCCGACCCCCATAGGCTACCTTACTCTGAAATTTCCCCCAGCACTTCATTGCCTTTTTTCAACATTCTGATTCCTGACTCTGTCAGTGGTGGTTTGTTGTGCCATGACTCGAATTCTGCCACGTCAATGACATTTGACGTTGCACCCGTGTCTACAGTTAGTAGTACTTTGTGCCTGTCAAGCTCTGTGATCAGCTGTAGGGACTCCATGTGGTCCTCTTCCTCCCTCATCATATTAATGTCTCCATATATGTAGCTGTCTACGCTCTTCGGTGAGGAATCTCTGCTTTTCTCTGTTCCTTGTCTTTCCTCATCCTTCATGTATCTTATTTGCTGGTGTTTCTCTCTTCTCTGGCTTTCTGTCATTTGTCCCTGTCTTGGTAATTTACCACACATTCTCTGGAGGTGGTTTTCCCTGTCACATTTGTGGCACATTTGACCTATCGCTGGGCATCTCCCTTTGTGTGGAAAATCATAACCACATCGGTAGCATTTGTTTCTTTTGTCACTTTCTTTTGTTACTTCGCTCTTTTTATTCCTCTGTTCTCTGCCCTTCCACTTGCCCTTGTTCATCGCTGCAACAAAGTCTCTTTTGTGTTCCTTCTCGTCTTCCATCTCGGCTGCTTGAGCCTCTACTCTTTCCCTTATTCTTGCTATGTTGAGCACTTCTGACAATGGAAGGGGTTTCTTTAGTAGATGTCGTCTGAACAACGACGACATGCATCCATGTATTATTTGTGCCCTGAAGGCCTCTTTGTTGTTGTATTTCTCAGATTCACAGTGCTTCACTAGCCCTTTTAGGCGCAACGTGCAGTCATCAATGGTCTCCCCCGCTAGCTGTTTTGCCTGGTAGAATGTCTGTCACTCAAAATCGACATTCCTCTTTTGAAGGAACTGCTTGTCAAGTTCCGTTATCACTTTTTTAAAAGTTAGATCGTCATTTGGGAACAGTTTTAGTATTAATCTCTTCAGCTCCTTCCCCCCTATATTTAGAAGAAATTTCAATTTGAACTCTTCCCTGTCTTCTTCTATCCCTTCCAGGATGTCTAGCAGATCCCTAGCCCACTCTTCCCATCGGGGACCCAAATTTTTTGAATCAGAGGGGTCAAATACTTCAGGTCTCCTCCAGTGGGAGTTGTCTCTTCTAGGGGACCTAGACCCGTCTGCCATGCTACTGTGTCCTCCACACACATGAAAACACGCACTATGGTTGGCACACACTTATTACACCTTAACGTGTGGTGCCTTTCCATCGATGATCACCACCAGCTGCTCACTGGCCCTGAGGTGTGTTTGCGTGGCGGGACGCCTGCTCCAGGCGTGTTGTCTGGTGCTTCTGTGTGTCACGGCGGCTTGTTGGCAACACACACGCCGTTCCGGACCGTTTCTGTTCGTGGTGTCCTTCTGTTTGCATGGGGACGCTCACGCGGTCTCACTCTCGTTCTCAGCGGCCCGCTGCTCTGGATGTTGCACTTCGTGGCGCCTTTCTTTGTTTCCGAATGCTGCGCCTCGTGGCGTCGTTCTTTGTTTGTGGCATCACTCACGCGGTCCCGCTCTCGTACTCAGCGGTCTGCTGTTCCAGATGCTGTGCCTCATGGCGTTTGTCTGGATCTGTGGCTCGACGCACGCAGCCCTGCTCTCATTTTCAGCGGCCACGTGCACAGTCTTCACCGGCGTCGTAGGCGAACGTTCGCGTCATTCGTCTTCCCCTTGTCGCCAGTTGTCATACCATCAAAGGATATAGCAGACTCATTCGTCGTTGCCACAAGATTCTATTACCCTGGTTACATGTAGGGGCGCGTGGATCTTGCCTCCATGCATCCGTCTCGGGTCTGCTCTGCTCCGGAACTGCTGTTCTACCCCTGATGACATCCTTCCGCTTCCTCTCCCTTTCCCTGCCGGTCTGCAGGGTCCTAGCGTCCCACATGTGTGGACACTACAACGCTTACGTATTTCGTCTGCGTAAGTCCTGTTGATTTCAATAGGACTTTCGTGGACGAAATAGGTAAGAGGCACAAAACTCCTTTGTGAATCAGGCCCATAGAGCAAGCAATCTGTATAACCCATTGTATATATATTCAGAAAAAGAATTCTCACAGTTTGCAGTGAAGACTACAGTTACATGATTGGCTAGGCGCTTGCACAGAGAATGATGCCGTCTTGTACTCCAGAAATACACAAGTACTTTTTGTACATGGATGTGGTAGTGCTAGTGAAGCTGTGGAGGTTGAATGATGATGCAAGTACGCATAGTGAAGCTCTGGAGGTTGAATGATGATGCAAGCACGCAGCCTGGCATCTGTCACGTGATGTCTGTTCATGGCATTTTGTTTCTTTTGTAGATGAACAGTTACAAGACCCTGAACTGTAGATAGGCGAAAACAGATTTGCTCCACCAATTCAGGGATAAACGAGACCACAACGACTGAAGACGGCCTGACAATTGTGACAAAGAGCGGTAGAGCGCAAATTGGATTTAAAGGTACAAATACAAAATATGATCACAAAGTATTATTTTTGCATGCAAAGCAAAATAACTTTAAACATTCCATAGTTTGCACGGAAAAAATAAAATAGTTTCGGGCCGCTTACGTATTTCGTCCATGTAAATACGCATGACTCCTATTGAAATTAACAGGACTTACGCGGACGAAATACGTAGGCGGCCCGAAACTCCTTTATGAATCAGGCCAAAGTGTTTAATTTTGCCCAAATATTTACCTTTGAGTACGTTATTCATTGACAAAAATAATTGTACCATTTGACAGATCTGCACAAACCATGGCCAAAAACGTTTTATGGGCACCCCAGTGCTTTATTCCAATTTTTGTGAACATTTGTTTAATGGTTTTAAAGTTATTTAAGGTGTGATTACGATTTTTGCGGTAAAGCAAAACAGTCGGTAAAACCATCAGTAAACGGATTTACTGACAGTTTTGTCCTCCCGTCCATATTGCGAGCCAGAAACGACAGTAAAACACAAGAAACATTGGTAAAACCGACGACCCTGACACCAATGAATTATGAGGTCAATACCTACAACAAAAGCCCGGTAAAACCATCGCTAAAACCAACAGAAAATAACACCACCTCCACACCTCATGGTAATCAGCCCCACCCACAACAAGGACTCTATAAAGAGGCCAGCTGGTAAAGGAGAGACACCAGTCCACACCAAGACGCCGAACATGCAACATAGACAGTGAGAGCTCCAACTCCTACATGCCAGGGCCCTACTGCTAGGACTATGGGCCTTACGTAGACCAAGGCAGGCAAGGTCCCTACCAATACCACCAGGTGGACCACCACTGGAGCCCCCACCACCCCCTGGTGGACCACAAGTGTACCGCCAGGCATTGTCGCAACCAAACATCCCTCGGGAGAGTCTAACCACCACAGGGATGATCCTGCGTACCTACTGGCTTGACATGGGGACCATCTTAACCATACTGCATCAGATAGAGGATCGCATAGAGCCACAGATAGAGATCCAGACAGCCGACCCACCTCTCCTGAAACTCCTCGCAGTTCTCCACTATTGTGCCACTGGATCATACCAGCATACAGTCGGCATGCTACATGGTATCTCCCAACCCATGCTTTTCCAAATCCCCATACAAGTAATGGCAGCCATGCTACATAATGTATGCCAGATAATAATTTTAATAATAATAATAATAATAATAATAATAATAATAATAATAATAATAATAAT
>JAUBNR010454003.1:0-10618 GCA_032353675.1 Desmognathus balsameus
CCACCGCTATCCCCCGGAGGGGTCCCACTGCTGCTGCCGGGCGTTGGGTCACCCCCTCTTGTGTTGTCTCAAGTACAGGGCGGTGACTAGACGTTGGGGAGCGGTGGAATATCGTCGCTCACAGGACCAGGCCTAACACTGACGAGACAAGGACATCAACTAGTACTAAAGGAAGGACTAGTACCGCAATAAGTACTGTAGCACTCGGAGATGCAGGACCCTACCCAGCGAGCAATGGAAATCTTCGCCGCCTGCTTGCCTTGGACCGCAGCCACATACTCTTGTACTGTGAGCGAGTGTAATCCCTGCATGTGGCTTTGATAACACGCATGTTGTCTTCAGACAGGCCGAATTGGGCTAAGAAAGTTCCTCAGGCTCCAAGCTGCTAAGTTGAGCAACTGTGGGTAGGGGTAGAGAACCAACCCATTCTGCTGACTCAAGAGGTCGTGCCACTCTGGCAGAAGCAGGGGCCGGGAGCTCGACAGAGACAGAAGGTCCGAGAACCCAGTAGGGGGCAATCAGAATCAGGGAGGATCCTCGCGACTTGCGGTATTTGAGGACAACTTTCTGGAGCATGGGAAGGAGAGGGAACGCATACCAGAACAGGTGATCCCAAGGGATGAGGAAGGCATCTCCCAGAGAGTCCTTCCCTCTCCCCATCCATTGTGCGTAGCTGGGTCACTTTTTGTTCGACTGAGTGGCAAATAGGTCGAGATGAGGGTGAACCAGTTGTTAAAAAATCCAATCCAGGACTGCCTGGTGGATCTCCCAGTCGTGCACCGCAGAGGTCCTGCAGCTCAGTCTACCTGCTGTCACATTCTCCAGGTATGCCAGATTTCTGCTCACAAACCAGGTGGTTTGTGAGCAGCAAGCATGTTAGGCCTGGTCGCATGCATGATGACATTCCGCTGCCCCCCAATGTCTAGTCACCCCCTGAACCTTGAGACACTCAGGAGGGGGTGACCCAATGCCCGGCAGTAGCAGTGAGACACCTCAGAGTGATAGGGAAGTGTTCCCTGGAGAAAAGGAGACAGAGGGGAAAAAATGGTGTATACCCTTTTAAGAGTTTCCTCACTCTCCAGCACAAACCAGAACCCCCATAGCAGAACCAAGTCCCTGCTCACCTACCTCTTCGAGGTGCCTGTGTCAGGATTCCCTCTAAGTCCCCTGCTAAATCTCCAGTAGGGATACGTAGGAACCTAAGGTCACCCTGGTCCTTCCACCAACAATACAGTTGGCGACCAAGATTGCTATGTGGTTAACCTAGGTAGCCGCTCACGGTCTGGAACCCTCCTCTAGCCCGAATTCAGTAGTTACCATTAGCTATTTCATTACGCTCTATGAACTTGAATGGGAAGCTGGACATTTTAAGATGGCGGCTCGCCGTCATGATCTTGTGTGTACACCCGCGTTCGGGTGTAGTCCTCTCTTTGTTTTCATGACTCTTGGTGGCGTTAAAGGAAGGCGCCGCTGTGAAGCCTACGCTTGCTAACAACAAGCGGACTGCCGTGGAGAGACTCGTGTTATTCGGATTGACTCGTGTGCTACGCTAAGTGACCTGGAACTCCTGTGACTATTCTTGCTGTTTTGCCATCTGTACCTTTGCTGCCAGTTTGGTTTTGACCCTTTGCCTGCATCTTTGACTTTGCTTTCGTTTTTGTCCTTTGGCTCTGTGTATTGGTTCTCCTGTGTATCAGACCCTGGTTTGTTTTGACTTTGAGACTGTTAAGTGTGTGTGTTAGAACACGTTTTAATAGCGCACGCTGCACTATTTGTATAGAATCTACATTCAGCTATACTCAAGGAGACTCACGCTTTAATCTCCTAACAAGACTGCGCCCGGTACGCCATAGAGGGGGTTCTATTTGGTAAGTGTTATCCTATTTGCAATCTACTTATCTACTTACATAGAATCCCTTATCAGTAACCAGATCTCTCTTATTGCTTTTGTCTTTCAGGTGCAGTCTAGACAAGGTGTCCACGTTGGTCCTTGTGGACCCCCTTTTTCCCGTTCAGGCAGATATCTGGCGGCGGGGGAACAGGGAAGTCCAACTTCCTTCACTTTCACCTGAGACTCAGATAGACCAACAGATTGTTAGCAAGCCTAATAATTGAAAGTGATGGAAGCTGAACTAGCCAAAATCAATAGGGCATTGGGAGTACAATTGGGGATACTTAGGCACGAACAACAGGACACAGCGCAAAAACTTACTTCACTAGAGCAGCAAGTACAGGCCAGACCTATACCTAATCCTGTCCCTGCTGATATCCCTGTAGAAGTACCGGCACCCACTGTAGATAACATTACTCCATTGTATTCTCATCTCCTACCGAACCCACCAATGCCTAGTAAATTCAAAGGAGAAACCAAAGATTATCAGTCTTTTTTGACTCAATGCAAATTGCCTTTTTTGAATAAACCTACAGTGTATAATAATATTGTTTATTTTGATGAGTTTAGAGGGAAATTCACTCAAATGGGCCACACCATATATTGAAGCTAATGACCCGCTATTGCATAATTATGACAATTTTCTGAAAGCCTTCTCAGGCATGTTTGAATGCAAGCAGGAAAGACAATTACGAAAAACCGAACTTCTTGAGTTTAGACAAGGAAATAAGGAAACCCAAAATTTCATCACACATTTTCAGTTATTAGCGGCCTCTACAACATGGCCAGACGATGTATTGATTGGGTTATTTTATAAGGGTTTACGTGAAGAAATTAAGGATATACTATTCAACATAATTCCTCTGCCTACTTCCTTTTCTGAGTTTGTAGAACTTACGATACAAGTAGATCATCGTATAAAAGATAGGAAGAGAGAGAGACGCAAAACCGAGAATTTCAGACCTTTTCAGCGATACGTGCCTACTGAACCTAAAAGTAGTGATGGTGAGTGTGAGAGGAGTCTCCCTAGGTGTCAACAAGAATAATCCCCGTTTTTTAGGCACCTTAATCAGAGATGCCCCCCACTTGTATATAGACATTATGCTCCAAATAAAGGACCAAAAGATATCAACCAGGGCGCTGGTTGATTGTGGTGCTAATGGTAACTACCTCGATAAGACGTTTCAATGTATCCATAAGATCCCTGTACGCAAGAGAAAGAACCCTGAAACAGCTATGTCAGTGGACGACTCTGTCCTAAGTTCAGGTCCCATTGATGAAAATACGGTTCCATTATTCCTCACCTTCCAGGATATCAGTAAAGAGGAACAATTCGATTTGATTAATACTCCTACCTTTACTAGGAATGGCATGGTTGACTAAATGGAATCCAAAGATAGATTGGACAAATAGAACAGTGCAAATTGAGTCCCAAACACCATGTTACATAAATACCACAACCTCTGTGGTTGCAGATAAGTTTCCAGATCTACTCACAGTGTTTGACAAAAAGGAAGCGGACATTTTGCCACCGCACCGGGAATATGACTGTCAAATCAATTTAATCCCAGAAGCAAGTATTCCCTGTGGTAGAATATATGCTCTATCTCCCAAAGAAGATCTAATATTGAAGGAGTACATTAAGGAAAATCTAACTAAGGGATCCATTAGGCCTTCATCCTCCCCAGCTGGGGCACCTCTCTTTTTTCGTCCCCAAAAAGGACTGTGACGAGTTAAGGCCATGTGTAGATTTTAGGCTTAATCTTATTACGATTAAGAATAAGTATCCCTTACCCCTCATCCCTGTCTTGCTAGATCAAATACAGGATTCAAAATTGTTTTCTAAAATAGATTTGAAGGGTGCTTATAATTTAATCAGAATGCAAGAGGGGGATGAGTGGAAAACTGCATTCCGAACGGCACATGGGCATTTTGAGTACCTTGTAATGCCTTTTGGACTATGTAACGCACCAGCATACTTCCAACATTTCGTAAACGAGGTATTTAAAGACATATTAAACACCTTCATGGTGATATATCTCGATGACATTTTGATTTTCTCACAAGACATGAAGGAACATCAGATACATGCTAGGGCAGTTTTGGAAAGGTTATTGCAGAACCGATTATATGCCAAAGAATCTAAATGTTTGTTCTTTAAGGAACAAGTTCCATTTCTTGGTTATTTGATTTCACATAATGGAAAAGAGATGGATCCAGTCAAAGTTCAGGCTATTGTAAGTTGAGAGGCACCACACAATGTTAAAGAACTACAAAGGTTTTTGGGTTTCACCAACTTTTACAGACAATATATTCATTCATATTCAGAGATTGTGGTTCCCTTGACTCAAGTATTGAGAAAGAAGAAGTTCAATTGGTCTTCAGAGCAGCAAGTAGTTTTTGAATTATTGAAGCAAGAATTCACCCAAGCACCTATTCTTATACATCAAGACTTCACTAGCCCATTTATAATTGAGGCAGATGCTTTCTCAAATGCCATTGGGGCAGTATTGTCACAAAAGAATGCAAACCAAGAAACACACCCGATAGCATTCTACTCTAGGAAACTAAGCACGGCAGAACAGAACTATACCATCTATGCGAGGGAACTACTAGCCATAAAAGATGCGCTAAAACAATGGAGACATTATTTAGAGGGTGCAGGTCATCCTATTACCTTCTACACTGATCACAAAAATCTAGAGTTCCTCAAAAACTAAGCCTGTCAGAATGGTAGACAAACTAGATGGTCCCTGTTCTTCTCCAGATTTGATTAAATCATCACATACAAACCTGGAAATTGAAATGTGAGAGCAGATGCCCTGACAAGACAATACCCTGAGGAAAACAAGACCGAAAGTATGCCAACTCCTATCCTTTCTGCTAAACGTGTTATTGGTGCTACCTCTTATGTGTTGACTTCATTTCTTCAGGAGGTTAAGGACAGTTATGCTTCACCAGACAAGGAAAACTTTCTTGCTATAAGCCCTATTAACAAACAGATTGAGGGTTTGTGTTTTCATGGGAGCAGACTTTGGGTTCCTAAGATGGCTCAACAAGTTGAATTGTTACATTGGTGTCATGATGCTTCATTGGCGGGACACCCAGTGTCACAGTGGGGGAAGTCAATAGCCAATAGTGAGCCTGAACACCATTAACGGGTGTAAAGAGTGTAGGGAATCACATAAAGGATACAGGGTTCTCCAGAACCTGATGATGCGGCTGGTGACGACGGTACCCACTAGGGAGTGAGTTCCGCCAGCGCCGCCTGGAGGAGAGCCGAGGATAGTGTGCTCTTCTTGCTGGGGGTGGGGGGCTCCCAGCGGGAAGTTCTGAAAGACACTGAAGAATGAGATCAGGGGGGAGCTCCCACCAGGGAAGGCAGACAATGGCGTCTTAAGTATGATTAGCAAAAGAGATGCAAGTATCTGTAAGGCAGGCGGCACTGGGCGACTGAAAATTCAAAGACAGGTGCTGGATGTGATGATAGGTTCTCATGGAAGTCAGAGCGTTAAGGAAAACATCAGGGTTGCCCCAGAAACACAAGCAGAAGACCCAATCCTTTCACCAGAGTCACCATCCTAACTCAAGCTATTTCCCTATAACACACAGGCTCCAAGGAGCTTCTCTTTCCATGAGAAGGAGGGTCACCTCAGGAGGAGCTCGTCTCACAGGTCTTCTCAATGTAGGCCGGGAAAGGAGCGGGCCGGATACGGCCAGCCAGCAGATTTTTGAAGGCTCCTGACAGGCAACACCAGGAGGAGAGTAGTGTTATCGCAGAGGAGAAGGCCCTCCTCCACACAAGAATGGGGAGCAACCACTCTGTGGAGTAGTGTTCCGTGCAGGCACTGGGAGCAGTGTCTTACGTTGGAGCATGTGCGGTCCTCCCCAGAGGACAGCCGCTCACCCGAGCGAGACGCAGGGGCGGGAGAGTGCCCGGGCCTGAGCAGAGCTCCCGGACCCCTGCCCGAAAAACAAACGAATGCGGGTTGCGGTCCGGGGGCCGAGCGCCGGCGGACCGTTGCCAGGTATCCAACTGTCCTCAGGTAGGTCCAGTGTCCATAATGGGAAAGAGCGGCAAGGCCTCTGAGGGAGAGCGCCTTGGGGCGGATCTGTTCTCTGAGAAGCACCGAAGCAAAAGCGACATCGGTAGCCGCGGGAGCGTGCGACATCCGTTGCACTGTCCCTCCCGCTGCCCCCACAGGTCCTCCCAGCTGTCTGTCACTGGGGGACCTACGGGGCAGCAGAGGGTTCATAAAGGCTACCAGCCAGTTGGCACCCCCTAGTGGTGGCAGCACTAGTCTGCTAGTGGAGTGCCAATGGTAGACGAAGCGCCCCGGAGGAGGGGCGGCCGGGGGCCCAGTAAATGCCTTACTTCCAACTATTTACATGAGATGGGGGGCACGGGGCCCAGTTCGCATCTGAAGTCTGTTACGGAGGGGTGCGAGGGGTGACACCCAGGACCAGTGAAAACCCTTGAACTTTTGTCTCGTTATCTGTGGTGGTCTAAAATGAAAGCAGCAGTAACGGAATATGTGAGACTTTGTCCAGTTTGTGCTCGTGCTAAAACCAATCATTTGGCTCCTCAAGGTTTGCTGCAACATTTAGCCGTGCCTTCTGGGCCATGGCAGGATTTATCTATGGACTTTATTACCAATTTACGTAATTGTAATGGTTATTCGGTGATTCTAGTGATAAAGGATTTGTTTACAAAGATGGCTCATTTTATTGGACTCACTCGTCTGCCTAATGCCAAAGCCTTGGCCAATATTTTTCTGAGTGCTGTGGTTCGGCTTCATGGAAGACCTAATTCTATTGTCAGTGATAGAGGTTATCAGTTTCTGGCTAAATTCTGGAAGGAATTCAATGCTCACCTAGGTACTAAACTGCTTTACTCTTCTGGTTATCACCACCAAACTGATGGTGCTACGGAAAGGTGTAATCAAACGCTTGAGCAGTACATGCGTATTTTCTGCATGAAAGAGGAGAAGAGTTGGTATACGGCCTTGCCCCTCATTGAATTTCTGTACAATAATTCATACCATTCTGCCATAAAGACCTCTCCCTTCTGTGCTTTAATGGGTTACCATCCTCGTTTCCTACCCACTAGATTTCCCCATTCCTCGCTGGTCCCCGAGGTTTCTGCTTTCTTGAAAACATTTTCATCCAGAGTTCAGGTTATTACTTCTCTCCTCCTGGCCTCTAAGGCCGCAATGAAACAACAGGCTGATAAAAACCGCAGAGCTGATCCAGATTACAAGATAGGGGACAAGGTTTGGTTGTCCACTAAGAATATGCATTTTAAGGGTGAATCCTGTCCGAAATTGTTGCCTCGTTTTATTGATCCCTATGTGATTGATTCAGTCTATTCCCCTGTGGTTGTTCGTTTGAGACTTTCTCCCACTCTTAAGTGTCACCTTGTGTTTCATGTTTCTCAATTGAAGTTTTGTGATCCTGCTATTCGCCCTGATATTTCCATTCAGAAACCTCCTCAGGATGCTCAGGGGCAATATCAGGTAGCTAGGATAGAGGATTCCAGATTGGTCCGTAATAAGTTACAGTATCTCATTGACTGGGTTCGCTATGGTCGTGTTTTCATGACTCTCGGCGGCGTTAAAGGAAGGCGCCGCCATGAAGCCTACTCTTGCTAACAACAAGCAGACTGCCGTGGAGAGACTCGTGTGATTCGGACTGACTCGTGTGCTAAGCTAAGTGACCTGGAACTCCTCTGACTATTCTTGCTGTTTTGCCCTCTGTACCTTTGCTGCCAGTTTGGTTTTGACCTTTTGCGTGCATCTTTGACTTTGCTTTAGTTTTTGTCCTTTGGCTCTGTGTATTGGTTCTCCTGTGTATCAGACCCTGGTTTGTTTTGACTATGAGACTGTTAAGCATGTGTGTTAGAACACGTTTTAATAGCGCACGCTGCACTATTTGTATAGCATCTACATTCAGCTATACTCAAGGAGACTCACGCTTTAATCTCCTAACAAGACTGCACCCGGTACGCCATAGAGGGGGTTCTAAGTGTTATCCTATTAGCAATCTACTTATCTACTTACATATAGAGTCCCTTATCAGTAACCTGATCTCTCATATTGCTTTTGTCTTTCAGGTGCAGTCTAGACAAGGTGTCCACCTTGGACCTTGTGGACCCCCTTTTTCCACTTCAGGCAAATATCTGGCGGCGGGGGAAACAGGGAAGTCCAACTTCCTTACCTTTCATGCTGAGACTCAGATAGTCCAACAGCCTGGCGTTGGACCTAGGACTGCTGTCCACCACTTCTCCCCTAAGGGGGAGGACAGGAACACAACAAAAGGACAACAAATATACAAACAAATCAGAAGCAAGTGGAGCCTTGCACTTACCAGGAGCAAAGGGACAGAGCCTTGCCTTCAGGATCAGGGGGACGCAGAAGGAGCACCTCTTCGTCTGGGTGGTGAACACACAAAGTGTTCAGACAGCGTCCTAGCATTTCTGCAGGGCTTTTATAAGAGCCAATCACCTCTAGGACTCCTCCCAGGCGGCCATTACAGGAAGTTGGGCAAGGCCAGTCCGCAGACAAAATATCCGTCTGTGCTTCCCAACTTCCTGTTTGGTCCTGAACTTTTAGGGGGCACCGGGGAATATCCGGTGCACCCCCCGTGCTAACGCCCCCCTCACTAGCAGAGAGGGGGGCGTCAATTCCAGCACCTCGACAAGCATGTCGAGGCGCTTTAGAATAGTGCTGCGCACGAGGCACCGGCGCAAGCGCCAGCGCTTCAGGGCTAGACCCTTCTATTATGAGGGTACCCCGTAGGGGTTTCCCTGGGCACGGAGGGACGCTAGGGGCGATAAGCGTCCAAAGCGCCCCCCTCCGTGGTGGCAGAGGGTGACAGCGCTCCCTGCTGGTCACAGATGTGAAGGGCACCATAACAGAGTTACCCCCATAACACCCCCTGACCTTCTCGCCAGGCGCCTAGGACCTGAGCCCGTTGACAGATGGGACGATTCAACGCCGGTTTCAGAAGAGATATATGAAACACTGAGTGAATCCTCAGGTCCAGGGGTTGGTCCAGTTTCATGGCCACATCAGATATTTTCTGAACCACTGCCAATGGACCGATATGCCAGGGCTTCAATTTAGGATTCCCCGGCATCTTGATATTAGCATATCCCCAACCCCATAGTTGGCTATTGGTGATCAATGCTTATCCTCCTGAGCCTTCATCACGTCTCTGGACTGAACCAGATTAGCCTGGAGCCATAACACTCGTGCCCTGTAAGACCATACAAAGGCATCCGCGAGTGGTTCTCCAGGTATGCCAACAAGACGTGTTGGCCAAGGCAATGGGTTGTACCCATACAAGGCCTTGAACAGGGACATCTTAATCGCGCTCTGAACCCCATTATTCAGAGCGAACTCCGCCATCGGGAAATATGTGGCCCACAACATGGAGTCATGGAAACAGTAACAACGAAGGTACTATTCCAAATCCTGATTACTCCTCTCAGTTGCGCCATCGGTCTGGGGGTGGTAAGCAGTGGACAAACACAGATCCACCCCAAGGCGAGACAGGAGAGCCCGCCAAAACCGAGCTGTAAACTGAGGACCCCGGTCACTGATGATAAACTGGGGAAGTCCGTGCAACCGAACTATGTGGGACACAAAGAGGAGTGCCAACGCCGGGGCAGAGGGAATGGCCCTTAGCAGGACCAAGTGTACCATCTTGGTCAAGGCGTCCCTGACACACTACGTATGTCTAAACCCGCCTGATGGTGGCAGATCAGTAACAAAGTCCATGGTCACCAACGACCATGGAATGTCTGGAATCGGAAGAGGGTGCAGGAGGACCGGGGGGCCACCCTTGAGGCTTCACCCTTACACAAACCAGACAGAGCTTGACGAACTCGTTCACAGATGCCCTCATACCTGGCCACCACAGGTGGCGAGACGTAAGATCCAAGGTGCATCAGATTCCGGGATGTCCACTGAGAGGGGAGTTGTGGACCCAGGACAGCACCTCCTCCTGGAGTGCTCCATCCGCTACCCACAAACGTCCATTGTGCAACAACAGACCGTCCACTTCCATGCTGGTCCTGTCCTCAAACAAGAAACGATCCCACTCCTTGGGATCGTATGACCCCTTGACATCCTCCAGAAAGGTCGTCAATGGATCCCCAACCATGGCCATCACACAATCTGGCGGGAAGATAGGACCAGAGGGGGATTGCTCCCCATCTTCAGGCTGGGGATACATCTGGGATAACAAATCCTGTTACGGTGCCCTTCACATACCTGGCCTGCAGGGGGCGCTGTCGCCCCCTGCCGCCAAGGAGGGAGGCGCTTTGGGGTGTTTATTGCCCCAAGCGCCTCCTCCGCGCTTGAGAGGACCCTAGAGGGTTCCCCCTAGTAAGGGAGAACAACTAGGAGGAGCAGTGCTAGTTTAAAAGCGCTGCAGCGCTATTTTAAAAGCGCTGGAGCGCTATGTAAAGCGCTGCCATGTAAACGCGCACTCAGCGCTTTGCTTACCTGTTTGTTGGTGCTGGGGGGAAGTTACAGAGCCCTGGTGACTTCCCCTTTTATATCCTCCAAGCAGGAAGTTGGGATAGCCAAGATATGTATCCCATGTCTGGGGACTGGTCTATCCCTACTTCCTGGTTTGGCCAAAAGGGAGGAGTCCTAGAGGCTGATTGGCTGATTGGCTCTCCTATAAAAGAGCCAATCTGGAACCAGGTCAGCGTCTGAA
>JAUBNR010465085.1:0-10604 GCA_032353675.1 Desmognathus balsameus
TGTAATGACGCAGTATATAGCTGAGGCAATATACGATTTTACAGCCTCTGTAGCTCAATGTTAAAATGTCCAAAGCGATTCATAAATATATATATATATATATATATTGCCCTGAATCCTGTTGTGGCGGTTTCCTTTAGTGCTCCTTGTTGCTTGAGTTACTTCAGCTTCCTGCTTCTGTGTGACGATCTTTGATCATTTCCAGCTCCCTCGTCAATTCCTTTCTTGAGTTCCTTATTTGAACATTTGTCTTTTCATTGTAGCTCCCTCGTCAATTCCTTTCTTGAGTTCCTTATTTGAACATTTGTCTTTTCATTGTAGGTATGTAACTCTATCCGCTCTGAGGATGCGTGCCAAATGCGAAACGGCCGTCAGCGGTTCCTGTATTAGAGTTCTGTACATACTTATTTTGGACTTTATGTACATTCTCCTTTGGACTTTGTACATCCTACCAAATGGACTGTTTGAGTCTGGGCTTTTTATGGCCCTATATTTCACCTCTGTTACCAACTCACTCAGCAGATCCTGCAACTTTGTTTTGTACTTGATTGTTTCGAACTCATGGAAGCGACTAACTCTGTATGTTACACAATGTATCGCCACTGTCAGTGTGTTCACTGAGTTTCTGATTTATGAGATTGATTCATGAGATAAAAGTTTGAGTTTGCATTTATCTTTTACTTTTCATTATTTTGAGTGTGTGTTTTGAGTCTTGGTATTTATTTCTAGCTTTGTCAAGCTAGCCTTCTTTTTTCCCATTATTAAGCATTTGGCCTATGTCGCCTTGACAAATGTAGCCTTTAGTTTCATTATGGCGTCTGGCGCAGCTAATCACATTATTTATGTCTTTTTTGTTTATGTGTTTTGTTTTGTTTTGTTTTGTTTACAGAACCTCGACTCAAGTGCCCACACTTACAATGGCGCAGTTATTCAAGGATAGGGATTCAGATGTTGACCTGACCTTTTCCTCCAGTTTTATTCTTCCTAATACAACTCAACAGGGTGACTCTCTCTCTACACCCAGCCAACTTCTCAAAGCCCTTGAAAAAGCCATTTTCTCTGAGATAACATATTGGTGGGAAGTTAAATCACTCACTAAGTACTTGGAATTTGGTAGGTCCCCCAGAGGTCTACGCAATTCCATCTTTCCCAATGCCAAGCTTCTCAACGAAGCGCGTGGCTCTAAATGGGAAGCAAACAATACAGAGCATACGAATAATATGCTCAAGATGCTTATAGCATGGAATGAGGAGGATCGTCTAACCCTCTCTTCCACCATTGATAAACTTAAAACACAGATTGATAATTTGGACATACCAGCTGATGTTTTAGCCAAGAATCAGACTATCTTAGATAAGCAAGTAAGGTTATTTCATGCTGACTTGCAGGGCAAGAAACACAGAAAGTTCACTAGAGATGAACGTGATTTTCAGTCTGGTAGAATCTACACATACCATAAGAAATTTGATAAATTTTATCAAAAAGCAGCCAATAGTGTCAGTATTCCCATGACTAGTGCCAGTAGCTCGTCTGAATCTGACATCTCTACTGATTCTTCTAGTAGCTCTGGAGCCGGTGGTTCCATGGTCTCTAATGTTCCGCGGTCTAAGTCCTTTTTACAAGAAATTACCCTTTTACGTAAAGGCCAGTTTGCCACCTTTCCTATGCAACAGTCTGCTGTTGCTACACGTGTAGGACCAGCGCGGCCTCCTTTGATTTCCCAGCCTCAGCGACCTGTTACTAGACAATACAGACAACAGCAACAGCCTACTAAAGGTGAGCGCAATGATTCTAATGTACCTTCTTTGGTTGTTAATTTGTCCGATTTTACTATTTCACCTCAAGAGGAGGCCCTTTTGAATTTAGGTCTTTAATTTAGTATTTCCAAACCTTGCGACTTTACGCAACTACAGATTGACTTTTATAAGTTTGTGAGAAAGATTAAACTGAAGAAATTCTTTGCTACACGTTCTTACGATCACTTATCACAAAACATAGCCTCACTCTTTTCCATGACTGTTAAAGAAGTTCAGGACATAGAATTACTATTATCCCTCAATGCAGACGCCACTGATCCTGCCCCTGATTTTGTGACCTTACTTGATGAATTAGGCATTGACCACACAGCCACTGTGGATAGTGAGTTAAAGAACAGATCTAAATTTACCCCACAGTTACCACCTGGGAACAAAATAGACTTGTTTTACGAATGTGTTAGTCGTGATTTTGACAAGCTACAGCAATCGACCTTCTCCTCAGCACATTCACTTCCTTTCAATCTATCCAAGGCACAATATGAGACCCTTGGTGCGCTGCAAGCTAGGTCAGAAATTACAATTTGTGAGGCGGACAAGGGTGGTAATATTGTTATTCTTAACACTGGTACTTACATGCAGGAAGGTTACAGGCAGCTAGCAGATACTAATTGCTATAAGAAGTTAACCATTAATCCTACGTCCTCCTTTGCATCTGAGCTTTTTCAGAAGTTAGACTTCTGGACCTTGGCTGGATTGCTGTTGGACTTTCAAGCACTTATACTTCACAGCGATGAGTAGAGGCTTCCCTTGTTCCTCCCTCTGCTGTATATGTATATACAGCCAGAAGGTTGAAAAAGGGGGCCCACAAGGACCAGGGTTGTCACCTTGTGACACTGCACCTGAAAGACACAAAGGAACAGAAAATACCAAGTTAGGATCTGAGGGGTGGTAGTGAATGCTATGATGTGGAATCTTAGACAGACTGTTATAATATGAAAGCGCTCACCAAAATAATACCCCCTTGCTGTTCAATACCGGGTGCAGTGTAGAGTAAAGTCCTGTTGACAATGCACACTGAAAGGGAGAGGATAGGCAATGCGCGTCCTAACAAACACGCGTCTCCCAGTGTGCAGGACTTAGGGCTAGGCTTTCCCTAACTATGGTAAAGGTAGTAAGCCACAAGACTAATGCGTAGAAACTACGCCACAAATCACAACAGGTCAAAACGAGCAGAGGGTCAAACCAGGATATCAGGAACAATGACTGAGGACTAAGCAATAGGAATCCGGGAAGCAGGCAGAGGTCAGGTACACAGACGGGCAGCAACAGTACACAAGGCAGAGGCAGGAGAATAACCAGGGGCGATAGCAAAGGATCAGAAAACCAGTACGAGCAGCAGCAATACAGAGGATTAGACAAAAGCAGGGTCGATACACAGGCCGGGTCACTTATCGCAAATACAGGAAACAGGAATCTCAGCACGAGTCACACGAGGTCCGCTTGTTGTTCGCAAGCGAAGTGCAAACGCCGGCGTCTTCCTTATAAGGAAGCACGCCGGACTTCAATCAGAGACACAGAGGAAGGACAACACACAAGGTGTGTAGCGGGCGGCCATCTTGGTAGTATGTACACAATGAGCCCGACATCAAGGAAGGACTAAGGAGCGGGCGGACTCATAGCAACCAGCAAATGCCGTAACCGGCTACCGGCACAATCATCTTACAACAGTCCGTGATCAATGGAGGAATTCCTAACAGGAGGGATGCGAATAAATCTATAGTGAAGGGACCCCACAGGTCCTGAATGGACATAAATGTAATGGTGTGGAGCTTCCAGTCGCTGTAATTTCCAGTCTGCTACTGTATTTTAGAGCTCAGATTTTGATAGTTGTTTGGACCTACTGACCCTAGGTGGATTATTTGTCTTATTGATGCATCTATTTTCTTCAGAAACCATAGTTGACCATGTCACTTGCAAGGCTTTCCAGAGTGAATGAACCTGCTAAGAGTTCTAAACAGCTGATCTGCATCGCCTTTATAGACCGCCAATTTCCCTCTTATGATCAGGGGATCAGATTTGGCTTCCAACACTATGGAGGTTACATATGACTCTGTTATATCTTGGAAATGAAATTTCCAAAGATAGTTTTGCCAAATCAGAAATTCATGTGTTTGAGTCACTGGAGCAAGAGTTATGTGATCTGAGAAAGATACATCTTTGTGTAGGTGGAAGGTATTTGCTGTTGAATGGATCTGTAAAGAGAGTCCCTGGGACAATTACCTGAATCAAGGATGATTGCATTGCTACTATCCTGGCTTCAGGACTGAGGGAGACTCAGTTTTTTGGGTAAAATGTAGTGGATCTCTGTACAGAAAGCTAAAACATGAGTTTTGGAGAAAGACTATATACCAAATGGAAACAATAACAAAAGCTAGACAATGACTATTGTTTGATTGGGTAAGTATGTATTTTTCAAGCTGAATTTTTTGTTTATAACATTTCTTAAGTATTGAAGGACTGATATTCAGAGGATGATGTGTTTTCTCATAATTGAGGTAATCAGAGCTATTAACATGTCAACCCATAAACAATCATACTTCTACCACAGCACCTGAGCTGGTGCTGGTTTTAACATTTTGGTTAAACACAAAAGAGCGGAGAGGATTTGGTATTGCAATTGGTAAGGTTGGTGTGGTGGCAAGATGGGCATTATATGTAATGCATCTTTTCGATCTAGTTTTTCCAACTAATCCCAGGTGAAGAAGATTTCTGACAAGGTGTACACCTTCCATCTCAAAAGGGCAATAAATGTGGTGAGGGTTTAAGGATTTTGAGATCATGACAGGCCTGAACTATCATCTATTTATGAGGAAGATGTTGTGAACTTAATCAAGAGAGTAAAAGGCCACTTGAAGATTTTCTTTTCTGCTAGGCATTAGACCTCTTTATATAAAGTGGTCTACTTATAAGAAAATGTAATGTGGGAGGAGAGTAAAACCTTTCTGGGAGGAACACTATGTAATAAGTATACTGGTTAAAGGGTCCATGGGCCTCAAGTCAATTTGAGTCTAATTTTGAAAGAAAAGAGCGAGATTGCCACTCAAATCTTTCAGGGGGGAAAGGGTTAAAAGCTTCAAGCTTACAAAAAATAGAATTGCAAAACTTTGCTGAAATTGTAGTGGATCTTGGTGAAGGTTTGGACATATTCTAGCATATCTTGAATGGATGTTTTGCCAAACCGGAATCCCATAGCTTTGGGACCAGGTTCCCTGTTGCCATTTAGTGACATTATCATTTACCAATGAAATCTGCGCCTTTCAAAATATGGATCAGTATTAGCATTTCTGAGGAGACAGTGCTTCTCTGGAACAATCACTTGTTCAATATCAATGACTTCTGCAGCTGTAAAAGTCTTTTTAATAATGTTATAATAATCTATAACATTTAAGAGAAAAACTCTAGGATACCCAAAACTTTATCTTGGCCTGCTCAGAGACATTTGTATAAACTTTGTTTTGTGGTCCAAGCCTTTTTGGTGATGAAGTGGAGTGGAATTTCACCACTTTATGGGAAAGTTTACGTGGGAAACACAGCCCTCATTTTACTATCATTTTCATTGGTGAGGTGGTTTCTCACCTACTGTGGTAGGAACTTACTATTAGTCTCCAATGCTTACCATTTTAAAGCATTTGGGAAGTTGGATACAATTTGGGTTATAAAAGGGTATACCTCATTTTCCGAAAAAAATTAAGAGAAGTGTAGTTGGAGGAAAGGGGCTGGGTGTTTACAAGCTCCTTCTCAGAAAAAAGGAAGATTATAAATCTTCAATCACTATATATGGCTCCTAAACAAATTGTTACTACTACTATGACTAATATAATAATAATAATAAGCTATTTCTTCTGCATTTCAACAGAACACTTTTAGTACTCAAAAACAGGTTCAGCCACTGTACGTGCAATTTTCTCCTTGACAGAAGTTATTTGCTCCTCAGTTAGGGATTCATGTTCTTCCGCCACTGAAGAGGCAGATTAATAATTATCATAATAATATGCTATAATATATATAGCGCTTCATGCTGAAGTGCTTTAAGGAGAACAGTTTTAATACTCACATACACATTCAGCCACTGCATGGCAGTCTTTCCCATGGCAGGAGTTCTTTGCTCCTCAGTAAGGGCTCCATGCCCTTCCTCCTCTGGAGGGGATATTATATATTCACAAGGGGAGCCACTGGTGTGGCGGCAGAAGCCTTGTCCTCTACAGAGGAAGCTCAGATGCCAGACTTCAGGTGTGGAAATAAATTAAATAAATGAATCCTTTGAAAAGGAAGTTTTAAATAGAGAGGCGAGCAGCCTCTGAGGAGAAGTTAAAATGTATTAAAATATTGCAACAAGCAGTTGCTTCAGGGCAGCACCCTGGAGGAGCGTTTGTGAATATAGTAAAAGTTAAAATGTATTCAGGTATTGCAACCAGCGATTGCTTCAAGGCAGCACCCTGGAGGAGCGTTTGTGAATTCAGTATTATCAGGCCTGGTGAGCAGCCAAGGCCTCTTCTGTGGCGCGTGGGTAACGCGCGGTCTCAGAGATACAAAAGTATCTGGTCGGTGAGGGAGCCCCTCTGACAGGGCTGACTCTGGAGCAGGCCGCCCTGCGTACTTTCTGTGGCTTTGTGAAGCCTGCAGGCTTCTGTGAGCAGAGGGGCGAGGGGGAAAGCAGAGCTGGGGGCACACAGGAGAAGGGTGAAAGAAACCTGAAGTGAGGCAGGATTAAATAAACGTAACAGCACGAGGTGCTGGAGCTCACAGCCAAGTTAACAATGTCCCTGTAAATTCTACATGACATTAAGAAATGGTTAATTTAAACGTTCAAGTATAACATAATGAAGAAAACTAATTAATAAAACACTGCGTAGTTGGAGAAAACGGAGCACTTAACTGACAGGTGCCAGCGAGCAGCAAAGAAGAGGATGACTTGTGCTGCTGCCGGCCTTTTGTACCCTGTGCCTCGTGCACTACAGAGCCCTTAAAGGGGCAGTGCACTGTTTGTTATTGTTTTACAAAAATGTTTTCTTTGCTGCTGGCGAGTAGTAATAAAGAAGTAATGCATAATACTCGCCTCCGTGTCTTGCCTAGAATTACAATCTCCGCCCACCAAAGGTGTGGCAGATTTCACATTACGGTGCCAGCACTAGGAGCTGTGTAAGGAACACAGTGACTAAATACTAAATAAATGCATGTTGGACTGGCATCCTGTAGAGTCAATTGTGCTTCTCAATCTGAAGTTTAAGTTTAAGTTTAGCTGATTAACGTGAGCTACACCCAGAGGTCTCTGAGCACGTGTCCAAGGCGCCCAAAACATAAGGAAGAAGAGAGGTCAAAACAAATGCAGTGCCAGTTCATACACAGGAAAGGTATACAGTGAAGGGGAAGGGGTTCAAGTATCAGGAATAAAAAAGTGGGTTTTTATGGCTTTCTTGAAGGCACCCAGGGAATTCAAGATGTGTAAGTTGGAGTTCAGAGAGTTCCAGATGGAGGCTGCCTGTACGTTAAATCGTTGGCCACCAAATGAAGAGAGCTTGAAACGGTTCACCATAAGGCGAGAGTCAGAAGAGGACCTCAGAGTTCTAACAACAGGTTTTAAAGTGATTTGTTGACTCAGGTATTCCGGTGCCAGATTGTGTAAGCATCTAAAAGTTAGCGTACAGATTTTATGTTTTATCCTGTCCTTCACGGGGAGCCAATGTAAAGCTCTTCTTGCCTCGGTTACATGATCAAATCTGCCTACATTCTCAACAAGTCTTACGGCATCGTTCTGGATAACCTGGAGAGTACTGATAACTTTGTTGCTGGAACCTGCATAGAGACTATTGCAGTAGTCGATGCGAGAATTGATCAGGGCTCCAGCGACTCGAGCCAGGTTACTATGATTCAGAAACGGTTTGATCTGCCTGAGAAATTTGAGTATGTAGGAGCACGTGGACTTGACTTGAGAGGTCTGTCTAGACATCTTGAGGTTCCCATCAAGCCAAACCCCCAGCGTTTTTACAGTATTAGCCGTGGTAATGGTGTGCCCTTCAATCTTGAACTGCCCATAACAATTAGGGAGTTTAGCCAGTTTTTGCTTTGTGCCGATCAATAACATTTCAGTTTTGTTATCGTTCAGGGCTAGCTGGTTCCTGGCCATCCAGGTTTGGATAGATTTAAAAATAGCCTGAACGGCCCCAGCATCAGTGGCATAATCCCCCGACAGGGGGAGGTACAGCTGGGTGTCGTCAGCATAATTAGTGTACCCCACACCCTGTCGGTCGAGCATGTCAAAGAGTGGGGCAGTGTACATATTGTACAAAACCGGGGAGATACAAGACCCCTGCGGTACACCACAGGTAAGGGGGGCAGGCTTGGAGGCATGCTGACCTGAAAACACTCTGACGGTGCGGTCTGACAGGAATGAACTAATCCAAGAGGCTGCTTCAGTAGAGAACGCAAACCTAGTCATTAGCCGGTCCACGAGTAAATCGTGGTTGACCAAATCGAAGGCTGCGCTCAGGTCCAGTAATAACAGGAGGGCAGGCTTGCCTTCGTCCACAATCCGGCACAGGTTGTCCTTTAAGTCCAATAAAGCGGACTCGGTGCCATGATTAGCTCTGAAGCCGGATTGTCGGATATTGAGAAGTTTATGGGATTCGAGGTAGTGAGTGATCTGGAGATATGCAAGTCTGTCCAATATTTTCAGAAAAAAGGACACATTCGTAATGGGCCTGAAGCTTGCAGGGTCAGAGGGGTCCAGAGTAGGCTTTTTCAGGAGAGGGGAAATCCACGATTCCTTAAGACATGAGGGAACCTTCGCAGTAGCAAAGGAGATATTTGCCAATTTAGTTAGGACAGGGGCAAGAAGTGCAATTGAGTCTTGTATAATAGCTGCATTGCAGGCATCCCCCCTGCAGGAGGTTGGTTTCATACCTAAAACAACCTTAGTGAGTTCTTCAACTGAAATAGGTTTAAACTGAAACTTGGTGCCTCCAGATGCCAGCAGACTAGGGTTAAAACAAGTGGAGTCAGGCTGAGAATCAGACACAATGGACGTCATAGAGGAAAGTTTAGTATGGATTGTGGCTCGATGCTTTTCAACTTTAGAAGAAAAGGCATCATGGATTTTTTGGCAATCAGCATTATTAAGGTTAAGTAAGGGAGTTACAGCATTTCTTTCCAATTCCTGAACAATTTTGAAAAGTTCCCGTGCATCTGAGGGAGCAGCAGCAATACGTGAGTTAAAAAAGTCAGCTTTAGCATGTAAAATAGACAATTTATAGGCCTTGGCTGCTTGACAGTAGAACAGCCGTGTGGATTCACAGGGGTCCCGCTTCCAGGTCCTCTCGGCCGAGCGTTTAGCTTGCCTCGCTTTTACCACTGAATCATTAAACCACGTTTTATCCTTTGTTTCAGGTTTACATATTTTAAGTTGCTCCGGCGCCAGTGTGTCTACTGCATTATTCGCTACAGAGCGTAAGCTGGAGGCTATTAGTTCTACGTCTTCAGAGTGTTCAATTTCAGAAAGGCTGGGTCTAATCATGTCAGCGAAAGCTGTGGGGGTGACTTTCTTAAAATTTCTTGTGAGTTTAAAATGTCTAGTGTTAACTGTCCTTCTAGTTAACTCCGAGAGGGGCAGAGAGCACTGAATAAAACAATGATCGGACCATGGACATGGTATTACAGACAAGTCCGAGATAAGAACATTATGCGACAAAAGCCAATCAATCGTTCGACCATGGGTGTGTGTGGCTGATTGAACATGCTGGATAAAATTGTAAGCGTTCAATGTGTTCACGAGAGAAACACCCAACAGGTCATCCGTACTGATGGCACAATAATTAAAATCACCCAAAATGATGAACTTAGTGCTCGATTTAAGGTGAGGAGAGATGACAGCAAGGAGTTGTTCCTCAAACCCCGGAGAGTCGGGAGGGGGTCTATAAACCACCAGACACGTTAGAGAAGACATCGGGTTAATCGTGATTTTAAACAACAATAGGTTACAATTAGCAGGGCAGTCAGAATTGAGAGCATGATAGTTCAAAGAGTCCTTAATAATAACTGCAACACCCCCTCCAATAGTGTTGGATCTATCATGGCGAAGGATAGAATAACCCAGCGGGGTGGCAAGTGCGGCGGCAGAATTGGCTGCAGTATGCAGCCATGTTTCGGAGATCGCCATAAAATCTAAGTCATTTTCCAGGATAAAGTCTGCAATTTCGACATTGTGTTTCACAAGAGAACGCGTGTTAAGAGCAGCCACCTTGAGATGTTCTGCTGGTGGAGGGATAATAATTGACCTATAACTGGCGTGTGGGGTCAGGGTGGTGGAGTGTGCAATACATAATTGCCTTGCGTATAGCACTGAGCTGGCTGCAATAGGTGCTGTAGGAAAAAAAGGCACACAGTGTTCACTTTCCTCACCTGCTGTGAGAGATAAAGATACACAGCAGTCACCTCCACAACAATGCATGTTTTGGAAAAAGCTAAACCCTCAGCTTGTTTCCATATTGCAATGAAAAAGGACATCAAAGCAGGTTAAATCTTTTACAGAAATCTGAGCTGTTAATGGCTTTCGTTTCAGGCAGTGCTCAAGGCTTAAGCTAAATGACAAATGTATTAGTTGGACAAATGTTAGACTATCTCACTGTTAAAATTAAAGCAAGATCACAACCTTTTGTTGTGACTCCAGCTTAAAGCAACAGTGTAGAAATGACAGGAAATCCTGAAAAGAGGGTTCAGGAATCTGTTTGATGGTAGAAAGATTACCCAGCATCGACCATGAAGACAATGGGTCCGATTCTCCTCAAGAGCGCG